>JAMFRD010000057.1:0-202640 GCA_025502685.1 Pascua sp. PH4015B | reverse complement strand
TCACCCCAGACACTCCAAATCGCACGCGGCTTCCACCAGCCTTCTCCAACCGCCCTCGAATCACCCATAACGCCCCCCCCCCCCCCCCCCCCCCCCCCCCCAACTCCCCCCACCCCCCCGCGGCTCTCCCTTCATCATCGCACTGCCACTGGACGTCTCCTCTAACCAGCTCATCGACACACCCACTCTCGCCCTTCCCCTCATGCCACCGGACTGACCCCCAGATCACACGACAGATTGGCTTCTTCCAGCCCACCCTCGAGCACGTCGAGGTTGCGATCCAGGCCCCTGTGGTGCCATATACGCCGGCTGACTTGGACAAGTCGTGGAAGCGCTGGATTCAGCTCGAGTCGCGCCGCCGAACCGCGTTCCTCGTGTACCAGCTCGACACCATTTCATCACTCGAGTCGTCCGTGCCGCCCATCGTGACTCCCTCTGAAGTCGCCGCCATCCCCCTTCCGGCGCCCAACTCGCTGTGGAAGGCCACCACAGCCAAAGATTGGTACCGCCAGCTGCAAGGGTACCGCCCAATGACACTGGACGAGGCGATCCGCCGCACATTCAACCTTCCTGTCCTTGGTCCCTTTGACGAGCTCATCCGGGGCGTGGACTCGCAGCCGAACCGCCTGAGCGAGATCGAGTATGGCCCCTTTGCCCGCATGGTGATTATCATGACCATTCTCCGTGGTATCATCGAAGTGGGCGAAGGCAAGCGCGACCACGGCGACTGGCGGGACCTCACAGACTTGTGGGTCTCGGCTGCAGACCTGCGGCCGACTACGAAATGCTTGTCGGGCGATGGCGTGGACCTTGGCGCACCCACGCGGGAGGCGATCAAGGAACGGTTTGGGCTGGCTTTGCAACGGGTGAGTCGTTGGTTTATTCCGGACATGAATCTGACTCCCAGTGGCTCGAAGGATGGGACTCGGACTCACAGTGTGTCCCTACGACGGCGTCCATCTCTCCCGGGCCCACGTTGCTGTCGACGCCATCCCTGGGCTCGGCGTCGTCACCCGGGAGCGACCTAAACCACGCCCCCGTCAAGCCCAAGGGCAAGCTCGTGTACTGCGAGGGTTAGTACCGACCGTCATTCCGCCTGAGGGCGGACACTTTCCCGTCCTCGCTCTCGCTAACGTTCCAGAGGCAATGCCATTCTACTACCTCGCCCACGCGCTCCTTGGCATGCTGCCGTCCACGGCCGCTGTGCCTGGGCATAACGCGTTTGCCAATGTCCGTTACGGCGATCTGCTCGACGCGTCAAGGACTCTTGTGGGTGTTGTTTAGTTCGAGCCCGTGTGCCTAGCTGACAATCGCAGGCGCGCGCGAGTGAGAGCGCGTCCCCTGTTGCGCAGCCCATGTTCTAGACGCAGTAGTGCAGTATCTGTGTGGCCCCCACCCCGAGCCGATGTTCCTGTTCTGTATGAAGCTGTATGAGTATGGTGTGCCTTCGGGCCGACGATGCTACGTTTGTTCATGTAGATGGTGGCAAATGACAATCTGAGGGCGACGTGGGGTGCTGTTCAAGCGAACTGAAACACAAGCAGTGATGAGCGTGTAACATCACGCCCGCGGTCTTGTTCGCTACAATCCAGGTCTCGTCTGGCACGACGGCCGCCCGACGCCGACACCTCGGGTTGGCGACAGCCTCCGAACCGAAGTAGACAACGCACTCAAGACGGCAGAGAATGAGCCGGTTCGGCGATCCCCAGTGTGGGCATGATGGTGACAACAGTGTACCCGGTGACTTGACGCCCCGGTCAACCCCAGATTCTCGAGATAAGCGACTGACTTGGATATGCATCGTGATCCGTGGCGATCAGGGCGGGGTGACTGATCGAACTCGAGTCTGGCGCTGGCTGCTGGCTGGCTGATCAAGCAAGCATTCTGGAGTCTACGGCCCGTACGCGCCGTACGGCCGGCCAGCACCGCCGGCGTCCGCCGAGGCGTCGGGCTGTGAGAAGCCGACGCAAACGAGGCGGCATGTAGTGGAGGTCACGTACATTCCTGCTCATCTCCAAAAAAAAAAAAAAAAACAATGACCAGTGGCACCGGCAATCGCGGCAATCTTTGTTGAGGACGATCAGATGCATGCATGCATGGGTGTGGCAGATGTGGCACTTGACACGGTCTCGAGTGTGCGTTTTCGGCCATCGGGCGTGGTGGACAGTGCGGTGCGGTGCATGGTGCACAAGGACCTGTGCGTGCATGCAGACCAAAAGTTGGGCTACGCGCAGATTCGACGTCAGCGGCCGCGCGAGCTTTCTGGATGCGTCTGGGTGGCTGGGTGGCCATGGGTGGCCTGTGGTCTAGAGGCATTGTCAGGACGTTTGGTTTATCGGGCTGTCAGCGGGTGCCGGCGCTCCACGAGCCGGGCACACGGCCTGATGCGCCTGAATCCAGTATGGCGGGATCAATTGGGACCCGCCTTTTTTCGTGCTGTGCTGGCGCCGGGGGCAGGGCGCTGGCGCGAAGCGAGTGGCCAGCGAGGTGCGCCATAGCCGCCTGCGTGCCCGGGCGGGCGGGGAGAGCTCGAGGCTGGTGGCTCCAAGCCAAGAGTGACGAGGGCCGGTTTACGCGGGCCTTGACACCAGGTGGTCGCCGGGCAGTGTCCCACCGGGCAACCGCTAACCGGTGCGTCGTGCGTGCCGTCGGACCCACAAAGTACATTTACAGCGGCGGCGTGTCCATCTCGCTTTCGTCTTCATCCACACTTCCGGTTTCGCATCTCCATCCTTCGTATCACCACACCAGACCAGTAAAAATGACCTCGACTCTCCAGAACATTGCGTCGTCGCTGCCGTCGCTCGGCAAGGCGCGTCTCATGATCAACTCGCCCGACGACGTCGTTATCGTCTCCGCCGTCCGCACGCCCTTGACCAAGGTGAGTCAGCACAGCCTGATCTGGTGGCCCCGCTCACACGCTACAGGCTCGCAAGGGTGGCCTCAAGGACACGCTCCCCGAGGACATGCTCAAGGTCGTCCTCCAGGAGGTTGTCAAGCGCGGCAAGGTCGACCCCGCTCTCATCGGGTAGGTTCGCGTGTGGAGCGAGCCATCAAGACTTGCGGCGATCCGTGTTGGCCGTGTTTGCTGACTCTTTCCCAGCGACATCCACGTCGGTAACGTCCTCCCCGCGGGTGGTGGTGCGACCATCAACCGCATGGCCCAGCTCGCCGCCGGTATCCCTTACACGTGAGTAGGAGTTTGCAATTGACATGATCGTCCAGCCTCATCCCCTTGCGCCCAATGACACACCCTAACACCCCAGCGTCCCCATCGTCTCGCTCAACCGCCAGTGCTCGTCTGGTCTCCAGGCCGTCGCCGAGGTTGCCAACGCGATCAAGGCGCACGAGATTGACATTGGTATCGGTGCGGGTGTCGAGAGCATGTCCAACAACTACGGTGCGGGTGTCATGCCCAAGCGCTTCTCCGAGGACGTTCTCTCCAACCAGGAGGCTGCCGACTGCATGATCCCCATGGGTATCACATCGGAGAACGTTGCCAAGCAGTACAAGATTTCGCGCGAGGAGCAGGACGCGTTTGCGGCTTCGTCGTACGCCAAGGCCGTTGCGGCCCAGAAGGCCGGCAAGTTCAAGGAGGAGACGATCCCCATGCGCGTCAAGTGGGTCGACCCCAAGACCGAGGAGGAGAAGGAGATTGTCGTCGACCACGACGACGGTATCCGCGAGGGTGTGACCAAGGAGTCGCTCGCCAAGCTCAAGCCCGCCTTCTCCAAGGACGGCACCACCCACGCCGGTAACGCGTCGCAGGTGACCGACGGCGCCGCCGCCGTCCTCCTCGCCCGCCGCTCGGTCGCCGAGAAGCTCGGCCTCCCCATCCTCGCCAAGTTTGTCGCCTTTGCCGCCGTCGGTGTTCCCCCCAACGTCATGGGCATCGGCCCCGCCTACGCCATCCCCGCCGTCCTCCAGAAGGCCGGCATCTCCAAGGACGACGTCGACATCTTTGAGATCAACGAGGCCTTTGCGTCCCAGGCAGTCATGTCCGTCAAGCACCTCGGCATCCCCCTCGACAAGGTCAACCCCGTCGGTGGCGCCATTGCCTTTGGCCACCCACTCGGCGCAACCGGCGCACGCCAGATCGCAACCGCCCTTTCCGAGGCCAAGCGCGAAAACAAGAAGGTTATCGTCACCAGCATGTGTATCGGAACCGGCATGGGTGCTGCGGGCGTCATTGTAATGCAGTAGCGGGCTTTCTCGCTGTAAAATACCATGTAGATGTCGATGAAGAGCGTTCCGAAGTCGTCGAGCAAAGCAAGAATGATGGCGAGGGCGAGTGTGGCAGGTGCCACGTGGCACCGAAAACGATTCAGGGTCCATTAGAGTTGTTTTGTGTGGCGGTGCCTGAAATTTGATTCCGCCTGAGCCAAAATGCCCTGAACCGGCAACATCCGCCACACCCACCCATCCGACCAACCAACATCATCTCTCGATGCCGCAATCGCTCCAGATCACTTCCAGAGACGTGTAGGAGTGCAAAAAGGGAAGTGATCCCTGGGAGTCGAACCCAGGACCACCAGATACAGGTTTAGCTCTCTGGGAAACTGCAGAAAATTGCAATCTGATGCTCTACCGCTGAGCTAGGACCACTTCTCTGACCGTTTCAATTCAATCGCCTTATGACGGTCTCATCCTCTAGGTCTCTCAGTCATTTTGGTGATTTTGTCGTGTTGCTGACTCAGAACTGTGTGTCTGCGTCCATCAGGATAACACCCAACAGCGATGGTAATGGGGTTCTATTGATTAATATTTAATAATTATCAATAATCCAGCCTCTATGTTCTCCCTCGCACTGACAGGAGAACCAAGGCCTTGTGTGTACCCCTGGGTGTTCTAGCAGACAGACCTGGGTACAGTTACGCCCTTACGACGAAACCAGACGCAGCACCCCGAGGCCACCAGTGGGGTTTCTCATCTGACGGCCATTGCGGCGTCTGTCGCGCGTCATCGCCCGTGGTGTGTACTCGCAACTTCTGGCCGTTTGTTCGCAACCATCGCACTATTCCTCGACGATGAGAATCATAGTAGTCATCGATATACCACAACAACAGTCCACGACCGTGTTGCGTTCGCGGACGGCCCGGCGGGCCGACGACGTAGTCCGGCCCGGTCAGCGCCGGACGCCGGAGTAACGCGACAACGCGCAAGACTACTGTTCTATCTCTGGCACAAGTGCTCGAGAACGCGCTGGTGGTGCTAACAGTGGTATCATGTGTGCTGATGCTGGTTGAACCAGCACTCAATCTTACGTTCGAACCTGTACTCATCGTTTACACCGACGAGCAGCCAAACTCCACCGCTGTTCCAAGTATGGTCACCAGTCTGGACATTACACTCGACCGCGTCGACTCGCTCGTGCGCCTCCTCACCGACTCGCTTGTGACCCTCAAGGACGAGACGGGCACAGCAACCGTAACCAGTAAGTCGCCGGGAAGCTGGCTTTACTGACTCCCAGCGCCAGACGGCAAGGTCATCAACCAGAAAGAATGGGCAGCATGGGACTGGAACCAGGGCGTTGCCCTCGCCGTGCTCTCGAATGTGAGTTACATCCCTCCCACTCTAACTCCACTGTAACATGTTCAACTTTAGCTCGTTCTGATAATCAGTTTGCGTCGTCGCGCACATCCCCGGCCAGCAAGCATGCGCAGGGCACGATCCAGGCGTGGTTTGATTACCAGAACGCGGCCACGGACGGTGCTGGCGCGCCGAAGAATATCAACACCATGGCACCTCTGTATGCCCTCGCGTCGTGCGTTTCTGATGGGCGGATGAAGGGGGAGCCGTGGGAGGCGTGGGTTGATGAGTGGGCTGAGTGGGCGATGGACCCAGAGGGGCTGGCAAGGACGCAAGAGGGGGGGTTTCAGCACAGTGAGCAGGAAGTTCACCCCACTTACCCCTCCCCTTTACTAACTTTCAGTAACGTACCGTAAAGAAAACAAGGACCAGCTCTGGGCCGACACACTCTTCATGACCGTCGTCCCGCTCGCGCGCATCGGCATCCTCCGCGGCCAGCCCGCCTACCTCGCCGAGGCAAAGTATCAGGTGCTGCTGCACATGCGCCGTCTCGAGGACTGCACCACGGGCTTGTGGTTCCACGGGTGGGAGTATACGCCGAACAACGCGTCGGGTGTTGTCGGGCACAACTTTGCCCGCGCACGCTGGGGACGCGGAAACTGCTGGATCACATATGCCCTCCCGCTCCTCCTTGACATCATGGCCTTGGACGACGCCGATCCCGTCCGCCGCACCATCGTGGCCGCGTATAGGCGACAGGTGGACGCGCTCGTGCGCCTCCAGGACAGGAGTGGGCTGTGGCATACCCTCCTCGATGACCCCGGGAGCTATCTCGAGGTCAGCGCGAGTGCAGGGTTTGCCGCGGGTATCCTCATGGGGATACGGACTGTGAGTACCCCAGTCACTCCCACCCCGCCGTTCTCAGCAAACTCACACACAGAACCTCCTCGACCGCACCTACCTCCCTACGGCGGAGCGCGCCCTCGCTGCCGTCATCGCCAACATCCAGCCGGATGGCACAGTCGTCAACGTCAGCTACGGCACGCCGATCTTGGACACACTCGATCTCTACCGCGAAATCCCCCTCATCCCCATGCCGTACGGGCAGGGGCTCGCCATGGCCGCGCTGGTCGAGTGGTCGAGGCTGCAGGGGACTGAGCCCGCTGTGCAGTCGTGAGTTGCTAGAGGTGGAGTCGAGTGGTGTATGCCAGGTGGGTATAGGACCAAAAGTCTCTGCATGACGCGGTACACGTCTAGTCTAGGTCATCACTTTCATTCATGGAACGGAATACCCAACGAAACCTTTGAAACCCTAACCCATCTATTCTACGTACTGTATGTACAGTCTGGATCCAGCAACAGTAAGCACGGTAGCCTGTTCGTTCCAAGCCCTGATCAATTGTTGTCTTATCCTTTCTCATCTTTACGACTCGTGTTGTTACACTCCCTTCAATGGCCGCGGCATGCCTTAATGGAGGAAGCGGTAGTCGAGTCTGAATCCACGTCAGTACAAGCACACCACATCTCACGGGGCTAAAACTCACCGCTTGTTGCCCTGGTCCGTGGTGGTCTTGATGTACGTCTCTTGCTCCTCCTTGGTCATGGCGTCCCAGATCTTGGCACGCTGGTCGTTGCGCCAGACGTACCAGAACTTTGTGAAGATGAAGACGACGAGGGTGACCGCGATGACGCCGAGGAGGACGCGGTTGCCCTTGTGGTAGTACGGTGCATCGGCTGGGTGTGTGTGAGCATGGTGCTCCAGGTGGGCCGTATATCTGCAAGGTCTGAAGTACTTACAAGGCTGGTATACATTTGACGAAATAAGACTACCGGCTTGGACAAACATGTTGTATACTGAGGAAGCGACTGTGCGGGTGCGGACCGATCCGGCATTCATCGAGTTCATGGACACAAGAAGCGGGTGCGCGTACTGAGAGGTCAGAGTGTGTCGTATATGAGACTCTGGGCGTTGTCAAACTCACAGGGTAGCCCTTGATGAGGGTCAGAAGGGTCCATCTGGTCCACGGGTTGGCGTCGTCCGGAATGCTGATGAGAGCAATCATCATGATAAGAAGCCACCAGTTTGACAGCGAGGCGGTCCAGACGCGCTGGTTGGTCCTGCGCTGCAGCCAGGCGAGGAAGAGGGACTGGACGATGGCCAGGATATTGGCGGGGATGGTGAGCAAGTTGGTGTTGAATGTCGAGTAGCCGATTGCCTTGAGCGTGAGCGTAAAGTAGGCCTGGATAGTGCCCGGGGCCATCTGGTGGATCAGGCCGAGGGCATAGAGGGGCCAAAGGTCGTAGTCGGTCAGGGAGAGCCAGATCTGCTTCAAGCCCAGCCCCTCGCGGTTGTGCACTGGGAAGTGAGCAAAAATGGGTCTGGTGTGAGTCCCAGACTTACTGTCTGACTTGGTTGGGTCGTCACGGATGACCTTGTTGACGATAATCACCTCCTCGCGCTCAGTAAACCACCCCTTGCCCCTGATCCGACCCCACAGAGACCTGTGGGTCTGAGTGGGGCCGGGAGGCAGGTAGAACTGGGCCCAGACCCCAACGAGGAACGTCATGCCGCCTTCAATACCAAACAGCCAACGCCAGCCGGAAGTGTTGGTGTGGTTGCGCAGAAGCAAAAGCCCGGCCGCCAGGAAAGCGCCGATGATATTCGTGAGAGTGTACGAAATCCAGAACCATGTGAGGCGAAGGGTAAGCTCTCCGGCCGCTGCAAGGGTCAGTGAAATGGCAACACAAGACTCTTCCGGGGTTGTGGGTACTCACTGTAGTAATAGCTGAGATACAGGACTGCAGGTTAGCGCATTCTGTAGAAAACAGGGTGCGGCAACTTACTTGTGTCGGCAATAAACCCGCCCTCAATCAAGCCCAGAAGACAGCGGGTAACGAAAAAGCTGGCCTTGCCGTTAAGACCCGCCTGCCCGATGGCGACGATGGACCACAACATCATCTGGATGGGGATCCAGACATCCGAGCCGAGCTTTTTCGAGATCATTTGCGACGGGAGCTCGGCGAAGAGGAAGGAAACGTAAAAGATTGTCATGCCGACATTGTCTGGAAACGTCAGTACAGGATGTCCAGTGGGAGTCCACTCACAGTCGCCGGTGGTAATTCCAATATCTCCAAGCAAGTTGTCGGAAAGAGCGTTACTAATCTAATGCGTGTCAGCTTGCGGATATTTTGCGTCGGGACGAGGGTACCACTCACATTGCCACGGTCAAGTTGAAGAGCCGCAAAGAAGATACACGCCGGGAGCGTGACGCGCCAGTCTAGCCGACGGGTGAGCTTTCGCTGCTCTTCGGGTGTCCATGTCGCAGCTGGGTCCCAGCGGTGCTTGTTCTCCCAAGTGTCGGCGGGCTCGTACAGGCTGAACGTCAGCGGGTGTCTTCCCATCGTTGTAGCTCACAGGTGCTTGCGGTACTCGGAGTCGGCGTCCGACTCGCTGCCCGAGGGGGAAGGCAGAATGACCTTCTTGCTGTCATAGTCGGCGTTGGCTTCGACATCGTCGGCGCGGGCGTTGGTCGGAGTCACACCCATCGTGCAAACAAATGTTGTAGTGGGTCTGTGCGTGCTTGGCTCGTCCGAGCTGTAGTGGGCTGTAGAGGTGGACTGCTGCAGTCTGTTGCTGAGACTTGGCTCTTGGTCTTTGCATCGCTCAACTTGGACATCTTATGAATGATTTCAGTAGCAAAGCGCAGCCGATACCGTTTCGGACTCGGCCTTTTGTCGCTCTCCTCCGTCCGTGTCATCCGCGTTCCGAATCACGTTATGGACAGCCATGTTGGAGAAAAGGCTTGCACTCGGAGATAATGTCTGCATTGGAGGCCATGGCACAGGTTGGCAGAGCGGTGGGCAGTAAAGGTGGGTCAAAGATGCCGATGGCGATGCCAGATGGCGACGCGAGATGGCCATGTGAGGCCTGGCCCCTGGAGAACAGGATAGATAAGACCTAGGTTGCCACATTTCTTGGCACAAAATGCCACGAACGGTCGACTGTTTCAGAATTCAAAAGCGCCTTGGGCAACAACATTGGGCACCATCCATGCCGTCCATCACGCAATACCACTCTTCTACGGCAACGGTACCAGATACGCTTCATTTCATCGTCTGGACGCAGAAGGGAGGGCCGCACCAATACTTCTCGGCAGCCTGCCAGAGTGGGCCCACATTAACACATGTGCAAGGGACCAGTGCCTGTGCGTGGCGCTTCGGAAGCATATTTCGCGTTGTTTCGTGACCACAGTGGCGCCTGACGTGCTCGACCACCAGCACGTCTGCAACATCCACCTTTCACCAAGAACAAAAGCGAACAAAAGGCCGTCGGCAACGAACTCAAGGGCATGCATGAGACAACATGCCGCCAACTTAGATATCCGGGCCCAGCCACCAAGCGACATCGTCATCACTCGTGTCTGCTCGTGGCAGTCGCGCCACAAGCAGTTCGCCCCCAAGGCTATGAACAGAGTTGCTGATGTAGACCACGGCGATCCTTCTCGAGCTCGGCATGACCGGCACGTCCAAGGCACGTTGCTTGCTGGTATATGGAATTTCTGACCAGAATCTGCAATACTACTGGACGTTGCAGCAATTACTCCTTGAGCCGGTGACCGCTCAACGTTGCCTGCTCGAACGGGATCAATACGACTGCCAACACAATCTGACAGATGGCTTCAAGACGCAAGGTCTGTGATGACATGTACGCTCAGTCGACATTCTTGGCCGACGAGAGCCGCCGCCATCGGCTGAAGCCGACGTGTGTGATGCTCACTTCGCAATTGGTCGCAATTGGGCTTGTCAGTCGCGGGATCCAACGAAGTGATGGCGACGGTCTAGTGTCGGCCACGGACTATACTTCCTGGCGTCATGCCGTCTACAAAAGACCCACCTTTATCAGGAGTGAATGGTCGGAAACCACACCTTTGCTACTTCTCCAGCCACTCTAACGACCAGACCAGCAATGACTACCACGACTACTACGACGACCACCGCCCCAGCATCCAGTGTTGTGGGCAACATTTCTGTCCGCGCCAGCCGCGAGCCTATCCGCCGCAACAAGTCGCTCGACAAGTACGACCACCACGAGCTCACCCCCATCATTGGTGAAGAGTTTACTGGCGACGTCCAGCTGTCATCGCTCATCAAGGACGCCAATGCCAACGAGCTGATCAAGGACCTCGCGGTGCTTGGTGAGTGGCCGCGCCCAAACACGGTGGGCTGACAGTACAGTGTCTGAGCGCGGTGTCGTCTTCTTCCGCGGCCAGGACATCAATGTGGACGAGCAGAAGATTCTCGGCGAAAAGCTGGGAAAGTTGTCTGGCAAGCCGGCTGCTTCGACACTTCACATCCACCCGACGACGGAGGCCACGTCGCCCAAGGGAGACGAGATCACCATTCTCGACTCGCAGCGCCGCAGCTCGCAGTACCAAGGCGACCGTTCCAAGCTGGCCCGCGCCGGGTGGCACTCGGACATTACGTTTGAGCCCGTCCCGTCCGACTATGCGCTGCTCAAGATCCACACTGCCCCGCCCACCGGGGGCGACACGCTGTGGGCGTCGGGATACGAGGTCTACTCTCGCCTGTCGCCTGCGTTCCGCCAGCTTCTCGAGGGCAAGGAGGCCCTCCACGAGGGCCAGTTCTTCCACCGTGTCGCAAAGTCGCTCGGCAACGACCTTCGCTCGGGTGAGCGCGGCAGCCCCGAAAACGTTGGCAACAATCTCTCGGCCGTCCATCCCGTCATCCGCGTCAACCCCGTTACTGGCTGGAAGGCCGTCTTTGTCAACAAGGGCTTTACGCGCCGCATCCTCGGTGTAACCGTCGACGAGTCCAATCTCCTCCTCGAATACCTCTTCAAGCTCATCGACGAGAACCACGACCTCCAGGTCCGCTTCAAGTGGACGCCCAAGAACGCCCCCGGTATTGGCGGTAAGCAGAGAGAGAGAAAACGTACCCAAATTAGAGCTGACACCCGCGTCAGATATTGCCATCTGGGACAACCGCACCAACTACCACACCGCCACATTCGACTACACCGGCCTCGGCCGGCGCGTCGGCGACCGCGTCGTCTCCATTGGCGAGAAGCCCTTCTACGACAAGGATGCCAAGGAGCGCCGTGCCGATCTCGGCCTGGCACCGTTTATCCGCGAGCAGGACCTTGGCGCCGATGCCCTCGCATACACCAAGTGGGAGAGCGAGGTCCTGTCGCGCGCCGATGTCCCCAACCCGGTTCTGTAAGGATGTATCCCAACATGGAAGGAATGAAATTCATTGTACAGGAAACTCTCAGGAGGGATTGAGACGATCCGGAATTGGGGTAGACTATCGGCTATCCATATAGTATCCACGACAGCACTGGGGTGCAGTTGTCTCATAAGGCTCTGAGGTTCACCGTCCAAAGTTGATGTTGCCAACGACTGTAGTCAATGGCAATCGCAATGCACTTCATGATGAGCCACTTTCTGTCTCTCGAGTAGCGTTTGTCTCAGGACGGGCTTATGCTGAGTGTGCTGTGTCTGTGACCGCAGCATCGCCCATGGCTATTTTCGTCCACTCATGTCCAACTTTTGACACCTGCTGCGAAGAGATGCACAGTCCACTTGAGTGACAGACAGCAATTGGAACCGTCCCCGAGCTCTCCTATTCGCCCACCAGGCGCGCAGACAACCCCGCAGCCGCCACACAGAGATCGGCGCCACGACTGGTTTCACCCAGGCACCTCCACTTTTGCCACGTGAGCGACACGTCGGCAACCACTTGAGGCATGCGAGGCAGGCTGGTGGCGACTGAATTCAACGCGTAGCGCGCGACTTGGAGTTTTGTTATACCACAAACAACATTTATCCACAACCATGTCCGTCCAGCCGCGCCGCAGGCACCCACGGGGCGCGAGTCCGACCCTCCCGCACGCGGCGGAGAGGTACAGCGATGACGAAAAGGTGCGTCGTGGGGTTGGCGGCGGTGTCGGTGTCCGAGGCGGTGACCGAGGAGGACAATAGCGTACTCCGGGGGTTCACGAGTTGGCGTCCGTCCGCTATCGAGGCCGAGTGACTGACGATCCCAGCGCCCTCTCGATCCACGGACACCGCTCCGCCCGCCAGTGACGGCGGACGCACTGCGCCAGGAACGCGTCACATCATGGGCGGTCGCGGGGGCCCTCACGCTGCTCGCGGCCGTCACCCGCTTCCGGAGCATTTCGTACCCGGACCAGGTCGTCTTTGACGAAGTGCACTTTGGCGGCTTTGCCAGCCAGTACCTCCGGCGCGAGTACTACTTTGACGTGCACCCGCCTCTGGCCAAGATGCTCAACGCGCTCGCAGGCTGGGTCGTCGGGTTCAAGGGCGACTTTGGCTTTGACAACATTGGTGACAACTATAGCGAGGCTGGCGTGCCCTACGTCGGCATGCGCGCGTTTGTCGCGCTCATGGGTATCGCTACGGTCCCCGTCGTGTACGCAACCATGCGCGAGAGCGGATACCCTATTGCTATTGCCGCGTTTACTGCCTTGCTTATCATCTTTGGTGAGTTTGGCGGGTACCGGTGTGCGGAGTGGTGTGGAAGGGATGGGATGGGTTGAAGAACAGCTGTTGCTGCCGTCTGTCACCATTGGCGTGAACCACCCAACAACAAGCCATGCTCGGCTATCGACCGCCCTGGATGCCGGGGCACAAACCTCAAGCTTGACACTCTGCTGACCCCCAGACAACGGCCACGTCACCCAGACCCGCCTGATCCTCCTCGACGCCGCGCTCGTTCTCTTCATGGCCCTCTCCATCTTCACCTACGTCAAGTTCCACCAGCAGCGGTACCGCGAGTTTACCGCGGCGTGGTGGGGCTGGCTCCTCGCCACGGGCGCCATGCTCGCATGCACCCTGGGATGCAAGATGGTCGGCCTCTTCACATTCCTTACCGTCGGATCTGCCGTCCTCTGGGACCTCTGGGGTATCCTCGATATCAAGCGCGGCCACCCTATGGTAAGTATGCGATTCGGGCGAGGTGGTGCTTGAGCACTTGGACGTTTTGGACGTCTCGAAATGTTCGAGCAAGGCTCGCCTGGTGGAAGAGCTGGAGCGGGTTTTGAGCACCCTCTGAGCAGGACAGCCTGGAGGGTGGTTTGGGCATCTTGTACAGCTCGAGCAAGAGTTGGACCGGCAGAAGAGTTGGAGCTGCCATTATCCTTCTGCTCATGGCGGCGTTGTCCAACTGCACATCTGGTCACATTGCTAACGTCCCAGTCCTACTTCTGGCGTCACTTCCTCTACCGCGCGATCGGCCTCATCGTCTTCCCCTTTATCATCTACCTTTCATTCTTTTGGGTTCACTTCAAGATTCTCAAGTTTTCGGGTCCCGGCGACTCTTTCATGTCGCCAGCGTTCCAGGAGACGCTGGCCGGCAACGAGCTGCTCTTGAATGCGCAGGGTGGGTTCGCACCAGCGCTTGGACGAGCTAACCCGACAGAGATTCGCTATTTCGACACCATTACTCTCAAGCACAAGGAGACCAAGCAGTTCCTCCACTCTCACCCGGACAAGTACCCTCTGCGGTACCCGGACGGGCGTATCAGCTCGCAGGGCCAGCAGGTGACCTGCTACCCGCACAACGACACGAACAACCACTGGCAGGTTATCCCCACGCGCGAGATCCCGCCTTCTGGGCGCGGCCGCGTCGTGCGCCACAACGACATTGTGCAGTTCAAGCACGTCGAGACGGGCACGCTGCTGCTGACGCACGACGTGGCGTCGCCGACGATGCCGACCAACCAGGAGTTTACGACGGTTGACCCGGCCAAGGAGGAGCGTCGCGACGAGACCTTATTCCAGCTGCAGGTCGAGGACGCGCACGACGGCGAGCCGATCAAGACGCTCAGCTCGCACTTCAAGGTCATGCACATGAAGACGCGTGTCATGCTGTGGACGCACAAGACGACGCTCCCGGACTGGGGATTTGAGCAGCAAGAGGTCAACGGCAACAAGAATGCACCGGAAAAGAGCACGCTCTGGCTCGGCGGCGAGATTGTCGCCGACGGCCAGGGACTCGACTTCCGCAACCGCACCGCCCACGTTCCCGACAAGCCCGTCCGCTACATTCCCTTTATCAAAAAGTGGTGGGAGCTCCAGATTCTCATGCTCCAGCACAATGCCGGTCTCTCGTCGTCGCACCCGTACGCGTCCACGCCCATCGAGTGGCCATTTTGCCTCAACGGCGTCAGCTTCTGGACCGACAACGACAAGAAGCAGCAGATTTACATGGTCGGAAATCTCATCGACTGGTGGATTTGCTCCATTGCCATCTCGGTCTTTGTCGGTATCTGCGGCGCCGACCTCATTGCCCGCCGCCGTGGCGTCCACCCCATTGACGATGGTGAGTCTGGGCCGCGGGCATCCTGGAGGGCTGGGAAGCAAATGCTGTTCACTATGGGGTACTTGGGTCAGCTGGTTGAACGGCAGTTCATGTCTGGGTTCTGGGTTCACAATGGTTTCGACCTGAAATCAACTACAGTGTCGGCATGTTGAACCAGCATTCATTTCTGGGCTCAGAGTCGACTTGGTCCACCATCTGCTTCTGCCTACATTCTAGGTCTGATATCGACTTGAGCTTCTTCTTCGATCCAGATACCACACCTCGAGGCTTCTCCACTTGAAACCCAGACCGGGCTAACCCCACAGAGATCCGTAACCGGCTGTACCGCAACACGGGCTTCTTCCTCGGCGCCTGGGCCTTCCACTACTTCCCCTTCTACACTATGGCGCGCCAGCGCTTCCTGCACCACTACCTGCCCGCGCACCTCGCGAGTGCGCTCGTCGCCGGCTCGGTGCTCAACTTTGTCCTTGTCGAGGCTGTAAACTACCCCATTTCCGCCCCCGGGCTGCGCACGCGCCTGCGCCCCGCCGCCCGCGCGCACGTCGGGCGCCGCGGGCTGATGGTGCTTGGCGTGCTTTCGGTATTCGTCTTTGCGTGCTTTTACATTACATCGCCGTTTACGTACGGATCCAGCCTCACGCCCGAGCAGGTGAGCGCGCGCAAGCTCCTGCCCTCGTGGACGCTCCACTTTGAGGCAAAGGTCACGCACGACGTGCCCGATGTCCTGCGTTCAGAGGCACCCGCCGACCCAGCACCCGAAGTCGAGGTCGACACCGCCGACGACGACACGGTCCAGCTCTCGTAACCTGTAGCTCGCTACGTAGACACCACCTCGTAGACACACCTCGAGCTGCACATCTTGGCGTGGTCGCTACCGCGGCACACACAACGTCCTAGATACCCCCCACCCCCCCCCCCCCCATACCCATCCCCCGCCATTCAAGTTCTTTCACGTTCTTGTCTCGGACAGTAGGTACAGGTACATGCATCCCTGAGTACAGACACTAGACACGTAAGCACACGGGCATATCCAGAGCGGGGGGGAGCAGTCTACGGAGCAGGCGCGGCGTGCGCCGGTGTGGGTGCCGGGGGCGGAGGGGCCGTGGCGGGGAGCGCAGGGAGTGCGGCGTCCCGGGTGGGCAGAGGGGAAGTTGTGGAGGCTGGCGCGACGGAGGGACGCTTGGCGTCGGGTAAGTCGGCGCTGGGGTCGAGCGAGCGCTTGGCTGGCACCACGGACTCGGGCGACGGAATACGAGCCGTTGGGGCGGGGGTGGCAGTCGCGCCGACGAGTGGTGCGACAGGCGGAACAGCTGATGTGCGAGATGGGGGCAGAGCCGGAGCCGGAGCCGGAGCCGGGGCTGGTGGGTGGCCGTTGGCGGTCTGGGCAGCTGAGACCACGGCAGTGCCGGCAGGCACCACAGATGGCACAGGGACGGCATTCGAGGGCAGAGCTGGTGCCACCGCCGAGACGTTGCGAACTGGCGCCTCCGTGACAGCAGCAGTCGGCGCTGACCTTGGGGGGTCCACAGACGGTCGACGAGGCGGGACGGCCGAGCTCGGACCAAGCGTCACGGGCTCGAGGATGGGGAGGTAACGCATACCAGGCGGCGGTCGGGGGGGTACGACGGCGCCATTGACGGTCGCAGACCGTGCGGCGATTGCTGCCATGCTCACAGGCGCGGCCGGGCGGGCGTCGATGCCAGACCCGTGATTCAGGAGTGGTGCGCCGCCGGAGCTGGAGGCGCCGCCGGAGCTGGAGGGGTGCGCAGCTGAGAATGCCGAGGTGGGTGCGAATGCGTGAGCCGTGGTGGGTAGAACGGATGTAGGCGCTGGGGCGCGTGGGATCGAGGAGGTGGAGAGTGCAGGGGACGTCGAAGTGGGGCTTCGAGAAGCGCGCGTTGTTTGTGGCGATGCGTGAGAAGACGAGGAACCCTGGCCACCGTTTGGTGCGAGCTGGAACTGGGAGAACATTTGGCTGTTTGACCACGGCACAATCGAATGTGTCGGGTAGAAGTGGCGGCCGTTGGCACGTGTGTTCTGTGCCGGCTGGTTCGGAGACGGCGTCACTGTCGACGTTGCTCGCACAGCGGGTGAGACAGAGCCGGGCGCACTCGGTGCTGCTGGGACGTGGGTGGCTGACGAAGGGCCCGGCGTCGCCGCCGGTACAGGAGAGCCATTCGTGGCGGACGTGTACCTGCGCTTGGTGGGCTGGGTCGTCGTCGACGTCCTTGCTGCACTCGCACCGCTTCCGTTGCTCGGTGCTGGTGAAGCCGATGGGGGAAGAGGGAGAAGTCCCTGGTCCGTCTTGCGGCGTTTCCGGCGGCCGTCTTCCTCGCCACGCTCAACCCAGGTCGGACGCTCGAATCCATCAGGAACTGCAGCTGCCGAGAAGCGTGTGCAAATAAGGACAAGCGCGTCGGGGTTGCTTGGCAGGTGGACGGGAATAGGGTCGTCGGCGTAGACGAACAGTGTCTTGCGCCAGTCGACGTACTCGTCTGTACCGATTTTGTCTGCCCAGTCAGCATTTCCAGAACTGAAGTTTTTGTACTACTAGAGCACTTACCCTCCATCTGGATGCGCAGGTCAAGGTTGCGCGGAGGCGCCTTGCCAGCTTTGATGGTGCAGAATGGACAGCGCCATCCTGCGCGACCCTCGGTGTTGGCGACGCTAATTGGCGCTTTGGCGCACGAGAGATGGAACCGCTGTTCGCACTTTGAGCAAGTCACCTTCAAGAGGTGGTCGAGCGGCTCGGTCGTGCAGAGACACGCAAACTCGTGTGGATGCGCGCCCTCGAGTGTAAACTTCGGCTTGCGAGCACGAGACCGTCCACCTGCAGCGCCGCCTGCCTTGGCGCCGCCAGACACTTGAACCCCGTCGATCGCTTCGCGGAGACGGCGGTAGAGCCACTTCTCAAAGACCATGATCTCCTTCTTGATCATGTTTTGCGCATCGACCTGCACGGGGAGTGTCCAGATTTTGCGCAGGAAGTGGCTAATGAGCACGGGGTCGCGGGACGCCGCACTCGGCTCTGGGAAGCCCATCACCGGTAGGCACATCCTGGCGAAACGAAGGGCCACGTCGACTGCCCGGGCAAGATGCTCGTACTCGGGCACGCGCAGTACAAAGTTCCACTTGAGCGGGTCGATCCATACGCCGAGCGTGTTAAATGATGGCCGATCGTTGTACTGCAGATCCTGGCACATCTGACAGCGGAAATCTGGTGGCGCTGCCCTCGCACTGACACCGACACATTTGGGGTGGTAGGAGCCGTGGCAGTACGTGCACGTGAGCATCGTGTTGGTCGGTGACGATCGGCAAAAGCACGTGTGCTCGTCGTTGGGTTCGTCATCGCCAGGTGCCATGTGGTCTTCAACTTCGCGCAGGAGCGTGGTGAGCGAAGTGTTGACCTTGTTCTGTGGCACGTCCAAGACATCCGCAACTCCGTCAATCCACTGGCGCGTAAAGTCGAGCTCGGCTTGTAGTGTCGCAATTTCAGGAATGTCGATTCGGCTCTGTGGGCCGTGGGCCGAGCGGACCGCCTTGCACAAGCGGGTCGCTGCCGCCACGGTGCCGCGGTTGGAGAGTAGGCTTCGCGCGTTTTGTTGCCAGGTGAGGGCAGTCTTGCGTAGCGACTCGAGATTCCGCATCGTCTCAATCGACGTTGGCGTGTATTCTTGCCCCTCAATAAGAGCCGATACAGCATCAAGCGAAATGGTCTTGGACGCCAGCAGCTTGTCGACTGCATCCTTCCATTCGCGACCCTTTTGCTCGCGTTTGCGAAGCTCGACTACCGCTTTGTGGTCCGACGGCACGCCCCAGCTCTGGGCTTCCTTCAGTAGCTTGACAATGTCGCCATACTGCAGTGTGCGATCGTCGACTTCCTCTTCGACCTTGTGGTACCACTTGAGGCGCGATACGACCTTGGCCAGCTGCGCGACCTCCGGGAGTGCAGAGCTGAGACTCTGGCCGACAATGAGGGCCGTGTTGCACTGGTCGTACTTTAGGTCTTCGTCGCGGGTTGAGAGGATCGTGCTCGCCTCGTGCCGGAAGTTTTCAATCGACTGCAGCGTCTGCCGCAGCTGGGCAATCTCGGGAGCGTCGAATGCGAGCTGGTCCGCCTCTTCGAGTAGCTCACGGAGGGCTTCGGGGCTGCGGTCGACATCGTCGTCATCGCCGCGTACCTCGCTCTGGCGACCCTTGCGCCGGCGGCCAACAGTCTTGCGGGTACTGATGGCCGCCGCACGCTCAACCCACTGGTTGGCACGGTCGACAAATGCCCGCAGGTCCTCGACTCCATCGAGGCGGTACGGGATGCGTTCACCATCGGCGAGGAGCTGTCGGACTGTCTTGAGAGGAGGTCGAGAAGTCTCGAGGAGAGTGTCGAGTCGACTTTGCCATTGTTGGGGCTGGACCGCACGAGCCGCGACAGTCTGGCAAATGTCCTCTAGCTGGTTCTCCGAGTAGCGCTTCCGCAACGTCCGCTTCTCCCAGGGGCACGAGCATAGGAGCTCCGCGTGATCGATGCAGGCCACCAGATTGGTGCACGTGCACGTCACTTGCGAGAGGTAGCAAAAGCTCTTGCACACGTAGCACTGGTACTGTTCTTCGGGAACGTCCTCTTCGGCAAGAGTCTCGGCCAGCCCAGGAACAGTCTCACGGAGCTGTTTTCGCCGCGCTGATTCTTCCTCGGCCATCTCATTCAGACTCTCTAGCAGCCTGCGACAGGTTAGTATCAAGAACAATACCCTTGAAACTCGACTCACCAGATGGCCGTCTTGATTGTGTCCGAATAGAGGGTGATGGTCACGAGCAGCTCGTCGTGCGAGAACACTGGCGCCTTGGCGTGCTGAGAGTAGCGAACGACCGACTCTTTGGCTGCTGGGAGCCAGTCGGGCAGGGCAAAGTTGACAGCCTCGTTGAAGTTGAGGCCGTGGTTAAAGCCGCAGTGGTACGCCTTGGGGAATGTGATGACAAACTCATTTGGCCGCTGGTCGCACGCAAACACATCGACGCCCTCAGCCTTGAGTCTGCCGGGGTTCATCATTGTGACGAGTTGATATAGTAATGACGGCTGGCGGTCGAACAGCTCGGGCGCTTCGCGCTTGATGGCCGTTTCAAACTTTTCCGCATCTGCACCGGGAATACCGTACCACGTCTTTGTTTCGCCCCAGAACACTTGCATGGGTTAGTCGGGAGTCAGACGGGAAGCTTTAATACTTACTGTAGTTGACACTGTATGTGTAATGGTCCTCGTTATGCCAGCAGAATGCTGAAAAGAGCATGCCGACGTAGATCCACGGCACGGTCATACCAGAAATGTCCGACTTGATGTATCGCAACAACGAGTCTTTGAGGATGGCCATGTTGTTCAAGTTCCATGGGTCGCGAGCATATGGACTTAATGGGTTTGTCTCGAGCGTAGGCGCTCCGCTGCCGTGGGTTGTGGAGTGCACGTCGGCGCCGTACTCGACCTCAACAGTGTCGTCCTGGCTTTCGACGAGGCGCCAGAACTCACGCTCCACCTCAGCCTCGGACACGACAGCGTTGCCGATCGTGCGCGTGAAGGGGCCAGGCGCGGCAGATGTTGCCTCTGGTGGTGCATACCGGTTGAACCAGGCCTGGCCAAAGGCGGTATCACGGGCCTGGAAACTGGGGAGCGAGTGCTCTTCGCCCTCGTCAAAGCCATAGTCGTCTCCTGTGCCCAGAAGACAGGCGGTGCAGTACCATTCGTTTGAGGGAACAGATTGCAATGGGGGCTCCAGGCAAAAGGTGTGGAAACCTACACGACGTTAGTGCTGTGGATTTCTTACCATGATTTTGCCACATACCTCGATCACACCCGTCGCACAGCAAAATCTTGGCCGCATTGTTCCCCAGGGAGCAGATTTCGCACACCTGGAATGTGTCAGTCCGAGCCTTGTGCCGTGTATGTGAAAAGTATACTCACATCGCCCTTCTCGTACTTTTCTGGCTTTTGCTCTGGTGTCGAGTTGTGTGATGTCAAAGACGACTCGTCTTCACTTAGCTCGCTGTCGCTGCCGTGGCCGCTGAATCCGGGAGGAATGGTGATCTTGATCGACGCAGGTGGACCAAGGGAGCCATTTGCAGGTGATCTCGTTGACAAGCCGCTTGTTGAGGCGCCACTGGTGGAGGCGGACCTTGTTGAAGGGCCTGGCTGGCCATTGTTGCCACCCATAGTCATGGCAGCTGTGAGAGACGAATTGCTAGCCGGTGTGACTGCAGACATCCGTCCACGTGGCGACGTGCGCATGTTGCCCATTTTCCCCACAGGTGGTGCAGATGCAGAGGGTGTAGCTGGTGAGGCCTGTGCGACCGACCCAGGCGCTGTCTTGCCATTAGCACTCGGCAGAGGAGTGATTGGCGACTCTGGGTATGCTTTGGCGCGTAAAGCCCAGTTCTCAAACGGCAGGATGATGCGAGTGTACGCTGCGCGGACCTGCGGGGTGGCTGAGGGACCAAACCCGAGAAGTTCCGTAATCTGCGCCCACGCCTTGAGTCGGTTCACCTCATCGGTGCCGCCACGCTTGTTGACCTCCTTGCGAAGAAGCCAGAGGTCGAGGAGCCGGTGCTCGATGCGGGGAATGTAGGCGTTGGCGTCACCTTGCTGCTTGTGAAACATGCTGAGTTGCTCGAGAAAGTTGATCTTGGCTCGAGAAGCCGCCTCGATCGAGTTGAGCCGCTGCAGGCGGGTCATGAAGCGGAACGTGTCCGTCTCAAGCTCAAAGGGCATCTGCCATCCCTCGGGAGGGATGATTTTGCAAATGCCATACTTTTTGGCCTCGGGCGCAATAGACTCGATATACGCCATGGGGTCCTGGAACTGTTCGGCGGTAGGGTGGTACGCTGGACATGATGGGAGCCCGAACAGGCGAGACTCCCCATTGCTGGGTCCGGGGTCTGGGGGCGGTGTTGTGCGTACCGAGCCCAGGTCGAATGGGGGATTGGGCGGACGGTTGCGTTTGAGTGGATTTCTCTGGACGGATGGGCCAGCTGGAGGTGGTCGCGGAGGAACAAAAGAAGTCGCCGCCGGGCCAGCGACAACGGCCGTTGGGGTACCAGCACGGTCAAGTTTGTTCAGCGCTTCCACCTTGGACTTGCGCTGGCTGCGCTGCAGCTCGGCATCGACCTTGACGGTGGGTGGCGGGACAGGCGCCGACTCGGGGTAGCTCAGGCAAGAGACAAAAACGGGTTTGCGCCTGCGAGGTTCGGACCGTGGTTTCGACGGCGACATTTGCGGAGCATGCTGCTGGGAAGGCGTCGCCGAGGTCGTCGCCTGCATGGGTGTGTACGGGGAAGGTTCGGGCTTGACGCTCTTGCTGCTGCTCGAGGAAGACCGGGTGGTGCGCGGTGTATGTGGCTTTTGTGGTGAGCGGCGTGACCTGGTGCTGTCGTTGGACCGTGGAGGTGACGGCCCCTTTGGAGCTCCTGTGGCGTCCATTGCCATTGTCTCGAGGGCGACAGAATGCTTGTCGAGGCTGCAAAGGAAGGTGTCAAGTTGCAAACCTGTTATACCGGTTGATGGGGAGAAGAGGAAAGGGGGCCAAGAAGGTTGATGTGGGACAATGGGGCCTTTGTGTGGTTGAGGAGAAGGAAGTTGACAGGCGTCTAGAGGTATGAATCGGCTGATACGTTTCTTTCAGTCAAATGAGCCACCCACGCCGGATGCCATCCATGGCCATCTGCCATGCCATGCCATCCTTCTCCCCGAACATGGCGCCAGGCGCCAGGTAGGCCGCGCGCCAGGGCAGAGGGCCAAGCCTGCAGCCAGCAGAGTAGCTCGCGGCCGCATGCAGCACGGCCGACCAGCAATTCCAGCAAGCGGTACCGCCGTGCGGTGTCGTCGACAACCCGACATGAGACGTCAAGGGAACGGCACTAGTATTATCAATCAAAATCGCCGGATTGGGAAGGTGTGATGGAAAGTGCAATTATAATGACACGTAAGGAAATTCAACTACTGTACGGCCGCTTGCGGACATGGCACGTTTGGACGTTTACAAGGCCGAAGCGGAGGTAGGTGTCCCTGAGAGGTTGTCCCCATATCGCGCGGGCCCGTTATGGTGGAGCGGGGGCGCCGCGGCGCGCGGCGGTCTTCGTCGAGTGGAAGAATCCAAGTATATAAAGGCTCATGTTAAGCATGTCGCGGACAATTCCAGACGCGCTCGGTACAGTGAGCACCTTATATGGTCGCGTCACTTCTACCGAGTCTACAGTACATGTCTACAGGAGTCTGAGCTTGCTGAGCATGGGGTCCACGGAGCGAAACCTTTAGGAATAGAGGAGAGGCGCGGCCGAGCTAAAGCGCATCGGGATCGTTGACAGCCCTGCGCCTCTGCCACCAACGGACAAGCGTGCAGGTGCACAGGTGGCAGATAGGATAGCCTGGGAATGGTGCAACGGTGGTTCATTCTTGGCCAACTGGACCGGGCCTCTTGGCCTCTTGAGTGACATGCGTTTCAGCCTACCTCACGCGCCCATCTCTCGCACTGGGTTCTGGCCATTCGAGAATCCTGATGCACGTCTCGTCTCGTCTCGTCTCGCTTTGCAACCTCAGGCTGAGGTAACATCCCCTTTCCTTTCTGGGGAGGTCCGTGCTTTCCCCTAACCCACTGCACCACGGATCCGCTGCTGTCCGATGTTCGCATTGGAGCTGCTGGACAGACATTTGTTACGAGCGACCTCGCTGGCATGCCTGGAACTGGCCGCCCGCAGGTCCGCGCGCCACCTGGAGGTGCAGTGAAGCCACTTCTTGGCTTACCTGTCCCAATCAGTTGTGTGGCAGAAACATGTGTCTAACGTCCTCTTGCTTGCATTTTTCTAACCGAAGAACATGCGATGGGCTCACAAGGGTGCGCCTCCCGCAGTCGCTCCAGGATCCTGCCATGTCTGAATCTACAGTTGGCAGGGGTATTCGGTATCGACATGAGTGATGGTACCTGTTTGGAGTCAAACTAACTTGGTGAATATACAACATATGCGGAGCTGCTTTCACTCGGTCTCACTTGTGTGCATGAGTTGCGGCAGATTATCAGCATTAGCACGCGATATTATTGAATTGTGCCACCGGATGGTAGGATGGGATGGGTGATCGACAGGATGCCAGTCCAAAGGTGCGGGCTCATGCAAACGCACGATCGCGTACGACGTGACAGGCAGGCATGCCAGGATACAGGATATCAAGGACAGACACGCGCGAGGATTGCAACTTGAGACTCGGCGCCCGACCGAAGGGGCGTGCCCCGCGGCCAGAAGGAAGGAGGGAGGGAGGAAGGGCCCTGGTAGCTGGTGGAGGGACCAAGGCGCGTCGTTTTGGGCAAAGGGTCCCAGGTTCCTAGCAAAACGTCAATGCCGCGCTCTGTGCCGCAGGACCCAAACGTTTGGTCCCGACCAAAAAAGGCAAACCAAGGCAAATCAACCGCCGGCCCCCAGGGTGGTTGTGTTTCCTTCCTTGCGTTGCCTCTTTGCCTTTGCCTTGGCCAAGTCAAGTCTAACAAGACTCAGGATATCCGTCCGTCCGCGCCCGTCAGATGTCAGGATAAACCTTAGGATCACAACGTTTGTTGCTTGCAACACTCTCCGACTAGAGACTCGTGCTTGGTTAGCTCGCCTCGGCTCCTCGTCTGGTTTCGCCCTGCTGCCGCCGCCTCCTGCGCGCCGCGCCGCCCGTACCGTCCCACAATCACCCATACCGCCCGTGCTGTCTTGTACTCTCCCATCTCAGTCTTGCAAACCTCGAAACACTCAAACCACCTCATCACACTCCTTTATCCTACGCTCCTTTCCTTCCTCCCTCTCCCCCTTCCCCCTCGGCCCTCCCCTTCTCTCGCCGACGCGCGCTGCATGGCCGCTCTTGGACAATATCAGCTTGCGGCCGGGTCTTCCTCACAACACGTTTCCAACTTTGCCTTCCCCGTCACCACATCCGTCTCGACGCCAGGCGCCAAGCCTCTCCGCACAGATCGCCCTGCCCAAGCACAGGCGACGTGGAGCAGCAGCAGCAGCAACTCCGCCGGCTTCTCCGATTCCATCTCCAGCTCTACCATGAGCATGGCCATGCCGAGTCGCCGAGTTGGCGGCGAGTCGTACGCGCCACCACCACAAACAACCGACGACACAATGAGACGCAGCAACCCGCTCGAAGATCTCGTAGAGTCGGAGCTCGTGTATGTGGAACAACTTGCCATGATCATCAAGGTACGTCTCCCAAGCCTCCTCCTATGACCCGAGATGGCAATGTTGACACGATTATAGCGAGTTGCTGCAGCATGGTCGAGGAAGGATCTGCCCCCTCCAAAGCTCGACGCCATGTTCCGTTGCATTGAAGCGATTTACCGCGTTAATCGCAGCTTTGGTGCAGTAAGTTGCTCTCCGCTGTCGCGTTGCGGGCACTGCGTCAACTCTGTGACAGGCGATAGAGTACCACCGTACTGACACCCGGTGTAGAAGCTGCAGGACATTGGACCGAACCCCTCCAACCCACAAGCGCTCGGGGATCTACTCATGCGATGGGTGCGTCTTGAAATGGAGCCATGCTCGGTCGCTAACAAGTGCCCAGGTTGATGACCTCGAGCCAGCTTATCGCCGCTATTCTACCGTCTACCTTAGTGGCTTTGACAACTACCGTCCCATCGCGAACAATCCCCTCCTTCCTAACATTCTTGCCGAGCAGTCTAGAGTCTACCCTCCAACCCCTCCGCTCTCCCGCTGGACCCTCGACGCACTCTTCCTTCTTCCCTACAACCGACTCCGGACCTACCGAAAGCTTTACTCTCGCCTGCTCAAGGGTACTAGCGAGGGCCGCAGCGACCATCGTCTTCTGTGGAGTGCCAACCAGCGTCTCGAGGCTATGATCTCGGACGTGGACGCGCGACTCGAGTATGATGTGTCCGAAGACGACAATTTGCCTGCCGTGTCAGTCACGAGCGATCAACATCCTCCATCAGAAAACAGCTGGCCAAATGAAAAGGGGGGCGACACGAGCCGTACAAGCTCGGGGGTGGACAGCTCTGTTGAGTCTCAATCCGTGTAAGTCGCATGCTATGACCCAGACTGGCGTTATTGACTGAGGCAGCCTTTCTGCATTTAACAGCCGCGTCGGAAGCACTCGCAACTCGTCCACATCTGCCGCAACCAGTGTCGCGCAGTCACCAGGCCGGGCGCCAAAGCTTCCCCCACTGGGCACCCCGGTGGCCGACCTCGACCTGCGTATCGACCCCGAGCGCACTATTGATCTGTTTACAATGCAGCCAAGGGTGAGCAGCTCTCCTTCTGACCCAGTAAACCTGACGCCCCCAGAAATGCAAGTTGCAACTCAACCCGTCGAATCTTGGCTTTGTCCGCTTTCTGCGCTCGTCTCATGACGTGACCATCTTTTTCAATCCCTCTTCCACGGGCCAGCAAGTCATTCACCGCCGTGCCCACGTGTTCATTCTTACCGACCTCTTCCTGGTTACGGAGCGGATGGAAGCGAGTGAAAAGGCTGCCAAAGCACAAGAGGTGGCCCGAGAGCAGCCGAACCGTGTGGGTGAAGGCGGCCCAATGCCAGAAATGTGGTTAGCGTATCCGCCTCTAGCCGGCAAGCACCTTGCGGTCGTTGAGGGCCAGCAGAGTACGTCGCGACACAACCCGCAGGGGATCATTCTCTAACAGATGCAGGCAACGTCGTCGCAGTGACCGTTATGCGCAGGGAGACGTTTGTCATCCACGCAGAGTCGGAAATGGAGCGCGACCAGATCATGAAGAGCATTGCGGATTGCATCGACTTTGCTTCAGGTGAGCGTGTTTCATATGATGGGTTTGCTAACCTGTGTAGGAGGAGGAGGCCAGCCCCAGCCCCAGCGCGTTGCCACTCTCACGTCCCCCGTCGAAGGACCCCGTTCGCCGATCGGTGGCCAGCCGATGCACTTCCCTAGCCCGAATTCACATGGCCGCGACCTGGCAGCATCGATGGGCCAAATGTCCCTTGACCAGAAACCGCCAGCGGACTCGGCGACTTGGCCAACAGACCAGAAGACTGCTCCTCAGTCTGCTCCTCTGCCTACTCGTGGCGCCAGCCTGCGTAGCCGTCAGGCGGCTGGGCAGCTCGCACCCTTAGAAAGCGCTCACGGTGCTGGTGCTCCGCCCTCGTCATTTTCATCCCCGCCCAGCGTATCCGCGCAGTCCATGCCCACCTCGCCGATCTCGAACGGGCCCCAGCGCCAGCCCGTTCAGTACCAGCCTGGCCGACCTGGACCCCAGCGCCGCGAGTATCCTTCACAACAGGAGCGCCCGGACATGCCGCTCCAGCCTGGACAGATCATGTCGCCAACGTCGCAGCAGCAACGTCTCATGTCACCAACGTCACCGCAGCAGCGTCCCGAGTGGCCGCCATTGCAGACGCAGCGCCAGGACCTCCCTCCCATTCCCAGGTCGCAGCAGCAACGCCAGGACCTTCCTCCCCTTCCCGGGCAGCAGCATGGCCATGGCGAGTACGCTCCCCAGCAACATCAACCCCAAGGCCGTAGCACCACCCCGCAATCACCGCAGGACTTTTCTGGTGGCTACCCAGGTCAACCTCCGCAGCACCAGGGCTATCCGGAACACCCAGGCCATCCTCAGCAGCACCAAGGCTATCCGGAACACCCAGGCCATCCTCAGCAGCACCAGGGCTACCCCGAATACCCGGGTCAGCCCCAGCAGCCCCAAGGCTACCCGAACGGTCCCCAGCGTCACAACTACCCATCGGGCCCTCGGCGCCAGGACTATGGCCAGCTTCAGAACCAGGACTTTTCGGCAATGCCCCAACAGCGTAACGAGCTGTGGCCGCCGGGGAGGGCAATGTCCCCGACGTCGTCGCGGACCGCCTCCAGTTTCTCCAGCCTCTCGGCTCCACAGCAAATGCGCGCTGTCTCGGACTCGTTTGAACCACCTCGCGCGCCATACTCGGGTCTTCCGCGGAACCATTCATCGCAGTCGTTACGCATCGATACGCAAAACCTCGACCCCATGCGGCCGCCGGACCCGCCGTCTGCACGCTTCAGCGATCTGCGGTCCAACACCCCGGTGCAGGCTGCCTTTGAGGATGAGGAAGACTCGCCGCCACCTTCGCCCACAGAGGAAGTCGCGACCTTGACTGGGCCAACGACCATCACGGCGCAGATGAAGTGCAAGGTCTTCCTTCAGCAGGGCCATGGGCAGTGGAAGGCGATGGGCTCGTCGGCCAAGCTCAAGCTCTACGTCGAAAAGAGTGCTCGGAACCTCAAGCAGCTCGTCGTCGAGGGCAGCAAGTCGAAGGTGCTCATCTCGACCATTGTGTTAACCGACGGCGTCGAGCGCGTTGGTCGTACAGGCGTCGCTGTCGAGCTCTCCGACCATGGCAACCGTTCTGGCATCATTTATATGATCCAACTCCGCAACGAGTCGTCGGCTGCGGGGCTGCACGAATCGCTTCTCGCGGGTTCGGACCGCGCTCGTAAATAGATCAATTCCCACTACAGAACCCCCTCTGGCGTGTATACCCCCCCATTCAAAACCAACCCCCACGTCACACTGCACCAAGTCAACTTCGCATATACACATTCTCCTCTCACATCTATCCACGCCCCCCCCCTCCCCTCAACGACATGGCCTGCACATCATCGGCTATTTTATGATACACCTGCACGATACACTAGTTGGGCGCTCTTTGATTTGTAGGTTGCACATGAACACATTGTGCACCATAGAGCCTAAATACCTGCCACGGACGGCGTTTTTACTGGACTCTTGTATACATGGATGGACCCGCGTGGGCACGCGTCGAGGGCGGAGCACATGAGCGCAATAAGCTAGCTCGCGACTGGCGCGCGCAGGTAGGGCCGTCGGACATTAGAACATGGTTTAGGGGCTTTGTGGACAGCCTATTGGAGACGCGACTTGGGCTTGCAGCTTTTTGGAAGTTGGTGTTGGTAGTTGGAATTTCTGGTCCCGTCTCAACTCTCCCACGGGTGTTGTATGGAACTGACCAAAAGTCGTTTGGAGACATGCACGCGCGCGTTTGGTTTGGTTTGGTTTGGTTTGGCAGTCCAAGATCCAACGCGGTCAACGTCCGAAGGAAGGAACAGAACAGACGAACAGACGACGACGACCAGTTAGCGCCCAAAACGACGTACACCATCGCGCGACAGGTTGACCTCTCTCGTTTGGGTGACAAGATCAATCTCAGACACACAACCCGGCCAAAAGGCGCACACACTCCACACACCCGCCCCATCCCACCCCACACTCTCCTCGCTGGCGGATAAGACGTATTGTCTCTTCCTGCTCATCCCCCATACCCCTCCTCCGCCTCCGCCACTCTCGCATCCTCGCCTCCAGGCGCGCACGTCCCCGACAGCCGCGTCCCTCCTCTGTGCGCCACACTTGGATCTAAACTAGGCCGCCAACTTGTCTGATCTGGTCTTTGTCTCCACTCCACCGCGTCTTCGTCTTCGTCGACTTGCCACGCCCCATACGTGAGTTTTGCAACCCTCCATCCCGCGCGCCCCGATACGCTCCTGGCAATCCCCCACACACGCTGCGCACTCGTCGCAACGTGCCGCGTGCCGTCAGCGTCGAACCCGAGCTGCGCCCTCCCCGTGGCGTGGGCGCGGGCGAAAATCGTAACTCCCGAGCGAGCAACCATCCCCGTCGAACCTTGCGAGCTATCGTTGGGCGTCATTTACGTCTTGTCACTCTCCTCGAGCACTGCGTGCTTGCATAACCCCTCCCCTCTCCTCACCTCACCGTCCCTTGTCCCGCTGCGTCAAAGGTCAAACCGCTCCTCCTCTCGGTCATCGCCCGAACCACCTCCAAAGGACATCAACTTACGAGACAGATTGTCCTCTGCGTTGATTCCTCCCCACGACTCGGCCAGATCTTGATCGGTGAATACAACAGCATCAGCATTCGCATCAGCATCAGCATCATCGTTACACGCATCAGCACGACCATCAGCATACGTTGCCCAACATGCATCCCGGCGTCCTTCACAGGCGCTTCCTGAGCGACCTCTCGACGTCGCTCTTTTCCTTTGTCCTCCCTCTTCTCCCCACGGCCGAGGAGCTTACCATCAAGGAAGAGTGAGTCTACAGCCTGGCGCGGACGTGATCGGCGCCGTGACCACCGCACCCGACGTGCAACCACACCCCTGCCTCAAGAGCAAGTGCTGGCGGCGGGACCGTGAAAGTGTTTCTCCTAGGTCGCTAGCAACTGGACATTGACGGTCGACAGAGTGCGCACGCTCATCGAGAAACTCATCAAGACAATCGAGCCCAGCTCGCGCCTTCTGAGCTTTGGCAGCAGCTGCAATTCATTTGGCCTGCGCAATTCTGGTAGGTAGCCCTTGACCGCATGATGATTTTTAGTGGCCCAGCTGACGGATACAAGACATGGACCTCGTGGTGCTCATCGATGACCCCGAGGCTGCTCTCGACCCATCGACGTTTGTCGCAATGATCGGCGACCTCTTGGAACGCGTGCGTCTTCTCAGCCACCTCGGCTTGGCTTGTGCCACCTCTGTGGAGCTCATCTGACGTCGCAGGAGACAAACTTTGACGTCAAGCCGCTGCCCAAGGCTCGCATTCCGATCATCAAGCTCAACCTTGCCGCATCCCCTGGCCTGCCATATGGTGAGTACATGAGTGTGTTGGTGGACTTGAGAGTGGTCTGTGCGCAGCGCCCGTCACCCGTCTTGCTACATTACGGCGTGACCGGCCTTTTGCCCTTGTCCTCCAATCTCCTCGTTGCCTCCTATCAGTTTGGTCACGTCGTCGAGACGAAACACTATGTACCTTACGGTCTGTGCTGACACACGCCAGGAATCGCTTGTGATATCGGCATTGAGAACCGGCTAGCTATCGAGAACACGCGCCTGCTTCTGACATACGCGACCATTGACCCGGCGCGCGTCCGCACCCTTGTCCTCTTCCTCAAGGTCTGGGCCAAGCGCCGCCGTATCAACTCGCCGTACCGCGGAACCCTCTCATCATGTAAGCCACTCGGCGAAACTCCTCGTCGCATGGTATAGCTTGCTGACTATTCTAGACGGTATCACACTCATGGTCCTCTACTTCCTCGTGCACGTCAAGCAGCCGCCAGTGCTGCCCAACCTCCAGCGCATTGCCCCCGTACGGCCCATCACTGAAGAGGAGATGATGCTCGAGGGACGCAACGTCTACTTCTTCGACGACGTCGAGATGCTCCGGCAGGAGTGGTCCTCGGTCAACTTTGAGAGCGTCGGTGAACTGTGAGTGGCGCGACCGGCATGGAGTGCAGAGCTCACGCGACAGGCTGATCGACTTCTTCCGGTACTTCTCGCACGACTTCCAATTCAACACCATGGTCCTCTCACTGCGTGCCGGACCGTTGACCAAGGAGAGCAAGGGCTGGACCAACGACGTGAGCTACTTCACGAAGGCGTTGTTAGCTCACACTGCAGATTGACGTCGGAGGCCTGAACGAGATGGCTCGCGACCGGAACAGACTCTGCATTGAGGACCCATTCGAGATCACGTACAATGTGGCTCGTACGGTCACCAAGGACGGGCTGTACACCATCCGCGGCGAGTTCATGCGCGCGACACGTGTAAGTAGTGCCTAGACCATGGGACAAGTTGCTCACTTTTTTTCCCAGATCCTCACACAACGCCCGGAGAGGGCTGTCCTTGCGCTCGCCGAATTGTGTCGTGAGCGTGAAGACGAGTTGCTGCGGGCACCGCGTTCCGCGTCGCCAGCGCCGCGCACGCTTGGGGCTGGCCGTACGACCTATGGCAACTCTGGCGGTGGCCCCGGGTGGCGCAGCCATTCGCAGCAGCCCTTTGACCGCTTCCAAGGCGAGCGTCACCGGCACGACAACGGCCCCAGCACCATGCAAGACCCGGTCCACAGCGGACGCCGAGGACGGCCAGTCGATGTCGTGCCTGGCCCGGGTCATTCGCCCGTGACGCCAGTGTTTGACACGACACCGACGGACAATGCGTGGCTCGCGTCGCAGAACGCCAGCCACCCAGCACCAAGCAGCAGCGGCCTTGGCCTTGGAGGAGTTGCCGACGCGCCGCTCCCAGACTACAGCCAACGAGGGCGCGACGACTATGCTCCCCAGCGCGGACGCGATACGATGGCGCGCGGCATTGAGCGTGGCATTGAGGGACAGTACCCCACGCGTACCGGTCGTCGGGGCGGGCCAGCAACATACGACAACCCCAACGCAGCCGGCACGGTCTCTGCGCCATTGTCGCCCTCGCGCCTGTACGCGCAGCTCGAGATTGGACGCGGCGCTTCGGCCCCCTGGTCCGCATACGACCAGCGGGGGACATTCGGCGCCCCGAGTGGGAGTGCCGTGACACCCGTGTCGACTGGTGGCCCATCAACGTACACTGCAGGCAGCACCGACGCAGCGCGCCCGCGCAGCGCCGCACCAAACCGCGACCTGTCCATGCCGGCTCACCGCCCCCCGTCGCAGTTGCACAACACGCACATTCCTCCTGCACAGCACGCCGACCCGGCGTCCCCGCTCCCCGCATTCGCGCCCTTTTCCCCTCCCGTCCTGCCGTCCAAGCTACACCCCGCCGGCGGCGCTACGGGCACCTCGCCCGCGGCGCAGTTTATCAGCCCAAGCACGCTGCTCTCGCCGCCAACGCAGACGGGTCCTTTGCCAGACAACAAGGTCGACTCGTTGGCGCAGAGCTTTGGGCATCTGGGCGTCGACGCCGATGCCGCGCAGCAGCAGCGGTCGCCTGCGGGTAAGGCACCCGTGAGCCCGTCGCCCCCGAGTGCGCAATAAGCGCTACAATCCGACGGGACAGCATGTGGATGGAAGCAAAGCGACACGAGCATGTGGATGAAGCGAAGCATGCGGATGTGGACACGGCTGTGACGGGCGTGCAGCAAGCGTGAGAGGCGGGACACATCCGTGTGCCGTGGACATGAAAAATGGCACCCAGTACACTCGTTGTAGCCCAGGCACTCTGTTCCCTCGTTGTAGTCCAGTGCAGCATAGCATAGCTACCCATGCATGGAGTCTTGTTGGCCTATGCGTCATGGCTATGGAGTGGGTGGGGGTAGCGCTGGGTCGACCCGAGCGTGAGGCAAGTCCTGACATCCCTCAGTCACCAGGTAATCCTCAACACCAACTACCACCAACCCCACCACCCCCATCACCTACTACACCCCCCTACGTCTACTTGTACTCATAAAACCCCTTACCGCTCTTCTTGCCATACCACCCCGCATCCACCATACCCTGCAGCAGCGTCGCGGGCCTGTACTTCGAGTCGCCCGTCTCGGTGTGCAGCACCTTCTGGATGGCGAGGCACGTGTCGAGGCCAATGAGGTCGGCGAGCGTGAGGGGGCCCATGGGGTGGCCCATGCCGAGGCGGAACGTCGTGTCAATGTCCTCCTTTGTCGCCACGCCCTTTTCGAGCAGCATGACCGCCTCGTTGATCATGGGCATGAGGATGGCGTTGGCGATGAAGCCGGGTGAGTCGCGGGATTGGGCGAGGGCTGGGGTGTTAGGGTGTGGCCGGCGTGCGGGGGAGGGGGGGGGGGGGGTGAGGCGTAGTGGAGAAAAATGACCCGATAGCACATAACGGGCAAGAAAGATTAAAGCGAGACGGAGAGACGGACATGGGATTTGGAGTCGTCGCGACGACTAGCTAGAGACGAGGAGATGGGAGAGTATGGCGTGCAGCGGCCAGCTAGAGACACGGAGAAGAGAATAAGAGAAGAACACTCTAGTTGCCTGTCCTCTGTGGTCTCCTAGACCTCCCCTCCTTTGCTTGTGCGTCTGCTCCTTACCCGTCCCCCTCTCTCCCCCTCGTTGACCTCGTCCCCCTTATCCTCTTTCCCATTCTGCTTCGACACACTGCAACTTCCTCGGTTCGTACTCCGTACTCACTCTTACCACACGCCTGACCGAATGCGCGCGCGCGCTCGAGCGTCTCGGGCGACGTCTGGAGGGCGGGAATGATCTCGCACAGCTTCCTGGGGCGTTAGCGTGAAGCGTTCGTTGTCGGTAGTTTGTGGCTTCCGGTGTGGCAATCTGCCACCTCTCATGGCCACTTTCGCAGCTGACCCCCGCCTCGGCCATGAGCTGTACACTTCGCTGCCAGACTCTGCCCCTGCGTTGCCCCCCCCACCCACCCCCATACCTAACCGTAACGCCGCCACCTCGTTGCACCGCACCCACTCCCAAACCACATCACAACTGGCTCCGCCTACTCACATAACAGGCACAGGGTTGAAAAAGTGGATACCAACAACGCGCGACGAGCTCGCGCCCCCGTCCTCGGGGAGGGCCGCGGCGCCGGCGAGCTTTGTGAGCGAGATCGACGACGTGTTCGAGCCGAGGATCGCGGGCGGGGGCAGGAGCTGGGCGAGGCGCTGCATCAGGCCCGTCTTGAGTGTTGGGATCTCGGGGATGGCCTGGGATGTTAGCTGCGGGGGCATTGATAGTTGTTGGGAGGCTGGGGAGAGCGAGTTGTGGCTCTTGTTGTGGTAGATACGACCGGGGATGAGAGACAATAGCAGGGCTGGATTGGGGCAGCCATATCCGCACAGCACTGGCGAGGAGACTACCTGGACATTGAAGGTGCTGCTGTCGAGCAGACACGGTAGCTGCCGCGATGGCTAGAGGGTGACATGAACGCCTCCGCTGCCGACTTGCAGGGACATGATGACAGGTCTCATTGGGTCGGGTTGCGACCACGACATCTGCCAAAAGAAGACCCGATAACTGCAGGCACGAGAAGCAGAAACGATGGCAGTAGGCAGGACAAACCACCAATGCAAGCAGGCCCTGTCCAGCCTGCTCCCGAGTCTCTCTTCATTCCTGGCCCACCTTCAAGACCACTACATCACCGCCCCCAAACCCCAGTCCCTCGACACCACCTACACCACCCGGCACCACCCCGCACCATTTCCAATCTCACTCCGACTCACCTCAATAACCAGGTCCGTGTCCTTGCCAATAAGGTCCGCACCACCCTCGCCGGTACCGTCGCCGCGGAAGGGGCGGATACGCTCGCGCGCGGCGTCGGCGTCGGCCTGCGAGAAGCGGCCCTTGCCCACATCCTTTTCGAGGAGCTTTTCAAACTGCGTCATGGCGCGCGAGAGCACCTTGTCGTTGGCGTCGTGGAGCGTGAGTGGGACCTTGGCGTGGACTGCTGCGACGTAGCTGGGTGTCAGTGGGGTCTCCCGGGGGGTAGGGGAACGGGGCTGGAGAAGCGGGGTAGTGATGCGTCGTGACTGTGACCAGCTGAGAAGACGCAGGACAGCAATTCAATGTCGTGACTGGCTCGAGTCCTCGCCCATCTCATTCTCAACTCACGCAATGCCGAGACCCATCTGGCCCGCGCCGATGACCGCGGCCTTCTTAACTGCGAGCGACGCCATTTTTATGTTCTAGTGAGGAGAGTGTGGTGGGGGAGAGACGTAGGAGGTGAGATGTAAAGAGACAAAGAATGAGCAGCTTGCTCACTTGTTCACTTCGACCCGACATTTGTGGGCAGCTAACACGACGGTACAGACGACGGTTGGGCTCGGCTCGGTGCCACACCATTGCCGACCTGGGAGACTCGGCTAAGGTCCGCCCCAAAGCGGACACATGGCTTCCGCGTGTCCTGTACTCCCACGTGGCTGACTCCGGGGTCCCCGCGTCGTTTTGCACGTGACTTGGACGCGTCTGGTGATCTGGTGGCGACACCCGCCTGCGCCAGGGTCCAGGCAATCGGATGTATGTCACCATTCCATGGATTCCATTTATTTGCCCCAATCACGCACTTTGATGCACAACGGCACGCACGTGTTGACAAATGTCAAGTTGCAAGACACTATAGTTGTGCACGATGCAGAGAATAGAATCTGCGATGGATCTTTGGAACGATGCTGACGCTAGACTGGTCGGGTGTCACGCACGAGCAGTGGCGTATGGAATGGAGAGACACGACGGCTGCGCCCTAGACTAGACTAGTGTGTGCATGTCTCGCGACCAGGCTACAGTACGCCAACTGTTATCTTGCCCCAGTCACGTTGTTCCCATAACTACTCTGTCACTCTACTCTTCTCTCTCCTCCTGCCTCCTCTCCTCTTCTCCTCTCCTCTTACCACTACACCTCCTCTCCTTCTCCCCGCTCACCCCCTCACTCTCTCACGCGTCACCTCGTACCAACATCCTCGCGATTCTCTATCCTCTGCCCGTCTTCTCGACCCGTCTTCCCCCTTCCTGGCCCGTCATCTGCACCATCGATGGCGCCCAACCTCGCCGCCGCCGTGCCCGTGCTCGGCGCAGACGTGATACACACCCTTGGTGAGTTACTCCAAAGCCGACTGGCAGGACGAGGACTGACGCCGACTTCCTCCCCACACCGCCTGTGTCACCGACCTCACCGACGTCTCCTTGTCGCCTGTCCCGCATTGCCTTCCACCTCCACGTCCTTGTCACCAGCCAACTCTACCAAACACGTCCATGTCACCCCCACCTCGCCATTATTCATGTGGTACATCCTCATTGCTGTCGTCCTCGTTGTCCTTGGGGGCGTGTTCTCGGGCCTCACACTTGGGCTCATGGGCCTCGATACGGTGAGTGGTTGGCAACCAACGATGTGCTCTGTGTGGGGTGGCAAGTGAGGTGCGGGATACAGCACAAGCTTGCTGTCAAGACGACGGGGAGACACACAGCTGGCCAGCTGGTCCTGTGCGCACTGACTCATCGCAGATCAACCTCCAGGTCCTGAGCCAGGCAGGAACGCCGGCGGAGCAACAACAGGCACCACGCGTCCTTGAACTGCTTTTATCAGGGAGGCATACGGTGCTTGTTGTGCTACTGCTCTGTAAGTCGAGTGGAGTAGCGAGGAGAACCGCGAGGAGAGCCCTCGAAGAATGGAGTTGAGAAAGGCGGGTTACGACATGTTTCGAGGAAGGCGGACCGCTCGACTACGACAGGTATCGAGGAAGGTATCAGGGAAGGCATCCAGGAGCGCGGCGAGGAAGGCATGATGCAAGGAAGACAAGCACCCCAAAGATCGAGAAACCGAGAAGGGATGCTCCTGTCCATATACCTTTCACTTATTGACACAAAGGCAACACACTTGTCAACACGTCACTTCCCGTGTTTCTCGACAGCGTCGTGGGTGCCCTGTGCTCTGCCTTACCTGCTGACGGCAGATCGGTGGCGGCTGGATTGCTATCCTTGGCGCAACAGGATTGGAGGTAGGTGGCGAATTCCCAATGGCGATGCTAACCTACACAGCTCATCTTTGGAGAGTACGTTGGCCCATTCTCCTCCATGCTGCTGAACTCACGTCTATAGAGTAATCCCGCAAGGTGGGTTTCCAGTACACCTCCTGTGCTAACCCACCAGCTATCTGCAACCGATATGGCCTTGCCATCGGAGCATCTTTTGCGCCTCTTGTCCGCGCGCTCATCATTTTACTCTACCCTATCGCCAAGCCGATGGCGCTTGTGAGTGACTCCGAGTGAGTGTCACATCTCACACCCAGCTCCTCGACTGGTTCCTGGGTGGCCACGCTGAAGGTGTGACCTACCGCAAAGCCGAGCTCAAGACGTTTGTTGCACTGGGAGTGGAGGACAAGCTTGCCGAGGAAGAACTGTCTCTCCTTGGTAGCGTGCTCGAGTTCACGGAGAAGACTGTCGTCCAGGTCATGGTGAGCCCGAACTCATCAGCGGCACTGATGTCCAGGTCCCCATTGGAGACGTCTACATGTTGCCTGGTGATCGAATCGCCGATGCGGATCTCGTTACCGAGGTGAGGTCGCAGGTCATTGAGAGACTGGCTAACCTCTCCAGGTGCTGCGTAAAGGGCACACCCGAATCCCCGTCCATGAACCAGGCAATCCTGATGCGTTCATGTTCGTATCGGTATGGAGCAGCGCTGACATTCAGCGGAATCATGCTTCTCCGCGCCCTTGTCAGGTACGATCCAACGGAAGCCAAGCCGGTTTCCGCGCTCGCCACCCAGGTCTTTCCGCAATGTCCCGCCGATCTCTCGCTTGTCGAAGGTGAGTTATACTGTAGACTTGTGACGTTAGCTGACCCCTCAGCCATGAACTAGTCAGTCCCTCCGCTTCTCAAGGTTCTGTCTCTGACACGTGCTGTAGCTTCCAAAAGGGCCGGAGCCACATGCTGCTCGTATCGACCAAGCCCGGCCGCCAGCAGGGTGCTATTGGCATTGTGACTCTCGAGGATATTGTTGAGGTGGGTGTCGGTGTCTCACAGTTGTCACAGTCGCTCACCCAGCAGGAACTCATCGGCAAGGAGATTATTGTAAGCGATGAGTGGAAGCCGTTCCTTTGCTGACGACGTTCAGGATGAAACGGATCAGTTTGTCGACATTCACAGTCGCATTCCGGTGATCCGTCCGCGTTATGAGAATCCAGCGGGACTGCGCCGCATCTTTGAAGGACGCGTCGCACGCCGCCGGTTGCTTGGTCCTGGCCAAAATACCCCATCGCTGCGTGTGGGATCGCCAGCTCTGGCCGCGCTCATCGATCACCCCTCCAACAGCGTCGTGGAGGTTGTGTAGGGAGGCCGATGACAGGGAACAGGATGTGTGTGATGTGCATTCAGTAGCTAGTACGGTTCGACGTACATGGGCGTGCGCGGCCGTTGCGTACGTCAGTGGCATGTAACATTCCAATGTGGCCGCTCCACGCAGGCTTACCGCCGGTGGACCGGTGTCCCGTGGGGCCGACACGGCAATGGTGTAGCACATGACTAGAGCAGGCACTATAGTAACGTTAGAGTGGTTTGTAGCTTGGCAGCGGCTGTGGAGACGGGCATTCGCCTCGTAGCGACGAGCTAAATCGATCGAAGAGGGAACGAAATTCCGGATGACGGGGTGGGATATAGAAGCGGGCCCAATTTTTGGAAGCAAAGATCCATGGGATTACGAGGCAAGGACCGTTCGGAGCCGGTTGACCCGACCGCCACCCACTGCACACCACTTACCAGGCCCAGGGTTTAGTCCCCTGCCGCGCGCCGCGGCGAGAGTTCAGCGCGGCCGGGTTCGGGACCTGCATGCTTGCATCATGGGACACGACCGGGTGCGCGCGGGGTGCAGGGGACAGGCCGGGCAGGGCTCCGTGTGGTGCACATGCAAGGGGGGAAACAACAAGGGCCGTGCCATGCATGCATGGCGCCAGGCAGGACTACGGCGGCTGATTCGGTCTACGTGTCGGTCGACCGACTGCCGAGGCCTGGCTCTGTGCCGCCTGGCTGCCTGGGTCCGGGGTCCGGGCTGGCTCCCATCGTACGAACACACGAGGTACATTTATCCACCACGACCCATCCACATCTTGGAGTTGAGCAACCTCTCCACATTCTCATGGCACCGGTCGACATGGTCATTATCATCCTAGCCATCCTCCTGCCCCTCCTCTTCTGGTTCCGCAACTCGCTGCCGTTTATCGGCGGGCGGGCGCGCGAGGCCGACCCCGGTGTTGCCAAGCGCAACATTGGCGGCGGCGACGACGACGATGGTGGCGACCCGCGCGACTTTGTGCGCAAGATGGACAAGGGCGTGAGTACTGGAGTAGCCCAAGAACAGTCTGGGCTGTTGTCGCTGACTGTTGGGATAGAACAAGCGCGGTGTTGTCTTCTACGGAACGCAGACTGGTACTGCCGAAGAGTACTCTATCCGCCTGGCCAAGGAGGCCAAGAGCCGGTACGGCCTGTCGTCGCTCGTGTGTGACCCGGAAGACTATGACTTTGAAAAGATCGACCAGGTCCCCGAGGACAAGGTTGTCATCTTTGTCGTTGCGACGTACGGCGAGGGTGACCCGACCGACAACCTGCAGCCGTTCTGGGACTTTATCATGGCCGACGACGTCGAGTTTAGCCAGGGCGGCAACACGCTCGAGAACCTCAACTATGTCATGTTTGGCCTGGGCAACCGGACCTATGAGCACTTTAACGGCGTCGCGCGCAAGCTTGACGCGCGGCTGGAAGCTCTCGGCGCACACCGCATCGGCGAGCGCGGCGAGGGCGACGACGACAAGGCGATCGAGGAGGACTATCTCGAGTGGAAGGACGGCATGTGGGAGGCGTTTGCCAAGCGCTTCGACCTGGAAGAGGGCGGCGCTGGCGATGTCGCCGACTTTGTCGTGACCGAGGTCGACGACTGTGAGCCCAACAAGGTCTACCACGGTGAACTGTCCCCGCGCGCCCTGCTTGCTGCTTGCGGCTCCAACGTCCCCGCCGGCAGCTACGACTCGAAGAACCCGTTCCCTGCCCCCGTCCAAGTCGCCCGCGAGCTGTTTGCCGTCGACGGTGAGCGCAACTGCGTCCACGTCGAGTTTGACACGACCGGCTCTGGCATCACGTACCAGCACGGCGACCACGTCGGCGTGTGGCCCTCGAACGCCGACCTCGAAGTCGAGCGCATGCTCGCCGTCCTCGGCCTTACCGACAAGCGCGACACGGCCATTACCGTCGAGTCGCTCGACCCCGCACTCGCAAAGGTCCCCTTCCCTACGCCCGCGACGTGGGAGGCCGTCTTCCGCCACTACCTCGACGTCTCTGCTACTGCTTCCCGCCAGACCATTGCCTTCCTCGCCAACTATGCGCCCACCGAAGAGGCAAAGGCGCGTCTCGGAAAGTGGGGTAACGACAAGGAGGCGTACCACGCCGAAGTCGACGCTGCCGGTCTCAAGCTCGCAGAGGTCCTCCAAGCTGCCGTTGGCGACTCGCTCGCGCCCCCCTTCACCAACACGACCGTCTGGCAGATTCCCCCCGACCGCATCATCTCGACTGTGCCCCGTCTCCAGCCGCGCTACTACTCGATCTCGTCGAGCTCCAAGCTCTACCCCAACTCGGTCCACATCACCGCCGTCGTCCTCAAGTACCAGTCCAAGCCGTCGCACGCGCACCAGGAGAAGCCCCGCTGGGTGTACGGTGTCAGCACCAACTTTATCTACAACATCCACACCGCCTCGGCCTCGGCCGCGACCACGGGCGCCAACACGCCTGCCATTACCAACGGCAACGGCGCAAATGGCAAGGCCAACGGCCTCCACCCGCACACGGGCGGCCTCACCGGCGACTCTGGCATCAACTTTTCCGACTTTACCATCGACGTCGCGCCAAGCTACAAGATTGCCGGCCCCCGCGACTGCCACGTCCGTGACAACATCTACCGCGTCCCCATCCACGTCCGCCGCAGCACGTTCCGTCTCCCTACCAGCCCCAAGGTCCCCATCATCATGATCGGCCCCGGTACCGGTGTCGCGCCCTTCCGCGGCTTTGTCCAGGAGCGCCTCGTCCTCGCCCGCCGCGCAAAGGAGAAGAACGGTCCCGACGCCATTGCAGACTGGGCCCCGATTCACCTCTTCTACGGATGCCGCCGCGAGGAGGAAGACTTCCTCTACAAGGACGAGTGGCCAGGGTACATTGACGAGCTCGACGGCAAGCTCATCATGCACAACGCCTTCTCCCGTGGACCCAACCGCAAGCCCGACGGAAGTGAGTAGCAGCTCCCCCACGGCCTCGTCCCCACTAACACGCCACAGGCAAGATCTACGTCCAGGACCTCATCTGGGAGAACCGCCACGAGCTCGCACCCCTCATCCTCGACAAGCGCGCGTACATTTACGTCTGCGGCGACGCCCGCAACATGGCAAAGGAGGTCGAGGAGCGTCTCATCCAGATGCTCGCAGAGGCCCGCAACGGCACGCCCGAGAAGGAGGGTGCAAAGGAGTACAAGCTCCTCAAGGACCGCAACGTGAGTCAAACCACACCGCAGTGCACGTTTGTTCGTCGCTCACACCCCCAGCGCATCATGACCGATGTTTGGAGCTAGTCTGGACAATCCTGTACTCTTGTCTGCCCGGTCGTGTCCGTGTCAGCAGTAGCCAGAAAATACGCAAATCACTATAGCACGAGTGCCGTGTGTCCCCGTCGCGGACTTAGTAGCATCATGTCTCTGCATTGCCTGACTTGTTGTTCAAACCACGTTTCTGGATCCATGCGCTGCTGCAAACGGCCTGGTGCTGGCTGCTACCGCTGACGCGTGACCTCTCGCCGCTGCCGTCAGAACTGGTCTGGATTCCTTCTGCCCACAGGCCACCGGCCACCGGCCACCGGCAGCTACTGAATTGCACGACCCGGCTAAACCATCCATATCGGGTGCCCCGCGCACCTACCACCACTGCACGCCCGCGGCGAAAGCACGGGCATGTGGAGCCAATGTGTGGAGCACCACTCCGTTTGTTCATGCACCCTCGGCCCAGGGACGTGGTTGCAGGCGAGGTTGGGCAACCGCCAAACGGGATGGATCCACGGAATTGCTCTTCCGGGGGAAGCGAGGGTGTTCGCATGACGGGGCCGGGGGCTCCGCGACATGCCACACCAGTGCATCACTTGATCAGCCTCACGGGTTAGTACCACCGTGTACTGCAGAAGTTGGCGAAGCGATCGTAACGAGGAGGTCGGTGGGCCGGAGCTTGCATTGAGGTTGATAGTGGACGCGTCGATACGTGCAGCCGCTGATTTGGCGGGGCGGAAGTTGTTGAATTGCAGGACGCTATGTGCGCTTTGGGTCTTGGCAGCTGTCTCAGCGACCTGCTGGAGGTCGAGACGATACTGGATCATCTCTTCACAAGCAAAACACTGTCATACGCAAGCTTGAAATCGTGAGCGGTGTGTGGGTATACGCAGAGATATACACCAGGGAGTAGTGTATATCTGGGAGATATGCACCTCGGGATCCGGACCTGGGCTCCTGGTATATCTCGCAGATATCCACGCTCCAGTCTCCTGGGTGCGTGGGTGCGGAAGTATAGGCATTCTCCGGTGACTCAAAAGGTAGACCACATTAAATTATTACGGGGTCTGATCGTATAACGGTTAGTACACAAGATTCTGATTCTTGTAATCTGGGTTCGATTCCCAGTCGGACCTTGATTCTTGATTCTTTTTTGCGTTTGTCGCTGTTCCACGCTCTTCCACACGGGCTCGAACTGCGGGCACGACAGTCGTTAACCGTCGCTGTGCTCCCGTCTTTTTGTTCGTCACTCGGCACCCTGCGCTGTTGTGAGCACCCCCCTGGTGCATATACATTCTCGACAGTATTAAAGAATGCAGTGCATGGTCCATGAGATCTAGTATTGATATAAAGTGCAGCTCCTCCGCAACCAGTCCTCCTCGTCCCCAACGACGACGCGCCTACGTGCCAGTTCTACCCGTCCAGTTCCTACGACTTGAACCTCTTGATGCGCTTTCCGCCCCGTGGCATAAACGCCCAAGTGATGAGCGAGAGGCCCATGAAGGCAATCATGAGCGGCTGGAGGATCCAGACGCCGTGGCGCTGGGCGATGCCGCCGGTGATGAAGGGCATGATGGCTGAGCCGACCTGGCCCATGCTGTGATGTGAGCGGGGGTGGAATATGGGTATGGTTCGGGACAAGGTGAAACGCTGAGGGCTTGCTAGTAGCACCGCTGCTTGGCACCAGCCATTTTCGTTCACCCCATCTCCTCCCAAACCGAGATATTACTCACCTCGCAACGAGCCCGATGGCACCCGTCTGCATCTCGCCGGGCAAAATGTCGACAATGACCATCATGACGATCGGGTACATGGGACCAAGGGCGATACCGACAAACGCATACGCGACGGCGTTGCCGATGACCGAGTGGACGGTCCACACGACAATCTCGAGTGCGATCGCGACGAGTGTGCTGGGTGTTAGCGTGTGTTTGTGTTGGGTGCGTGTAGGACGGAGTAGCGCGGGGTTAGCAACTTGTTGAGACTGGTGTGCTGCAGGAATGCACTCTGGTTACGTGGCCACCATTGCACCATCCGTCACCATGCTACACACAACTGATGTAAACTTACTAAACCCAGATTGCGGTGTTCCTTCCCAACAAGGTCGTTACAGGGATGAGAATGATGCGGCCCAAGGTAAGACCACCAAAGTAACCGGACGACACGTATCCGGACGAGTTGTTGCCGCCACGCTCGTCGATGAGGAAACTGGTCGCCCATCCACCGATGGTGACCTCGACGCCGACGTAGACGAGAAGGTAGACGGCCATGAGCCACACGGTCGGGGTTCGCAGGAGCCACTTCATCTTGGTGCCGCTCTCGTTGCCGCTATTGTCGACGCGGGGCGTCGGCGAGGACTGTGCTTCGGGGTCGGCCGTGGCGTCGTCTGTGGGAGCGTCGGCTGTCCCGACCTTGGTCTCGGTGTTGGCGTCCTCTGCGACGTCGGCCGCTGCAGTCTCCGTTTCCGTCACGTCCGTCGCGCCCGTCACCGTTTCGGGCCCACGGCGGCCGACGATTTGGTCGTCCGTGCGCAGCTGGAACACGACAAGGAGCGCAAACACTGTAAACAGTGCGAGCCCCAGCGACACAGCGTAGTAGAGGTACACGCGGGACTGGACCTGCTTGACAAACTGTGTCGAGACGAGCGGAGACACTGTCGCGCCCAATCCGTAGATGGCGTGCATGAGGAACATTTTCACATTGGCGTTGGGTAACCGCGACGTCAACGCGTTCACCTGCGCGTCCTGCAGCCCCAGGCCCATGCCGTTGAGCACAAATGCAAAGCAGAAGAGCGGGTACGGACCGCCCCAGCAAATGAGGCAGTAGGTGACCACTTGCAGGAATGCTCCGAACGGCGCGACTGTTGTTAGCGGGTACCGTCGTGGGTCAACGTAGCCCCACTCGTACTACTCACCCAGTCCGAACCCGAGGCGGTCTGTGAGCCAGACGTTGGAAATGCCAGCGAGACCGAAGCCGACGGCGTTGAAGACCCAAATGAGTGAGACTGGCCGTTAGTCAATGTCAGTTATTGGTTGCCACAGCGTGCCTACAGTGCCCAACTACTATGGTTGGGAAGGACACGTACTGATGAGGTAATCGACCTGCAAGTGTCAGATAGTTGCAAACTCTCATTGCTTCTGATGGTGCTCACATGATAGTATGCCTGGAGAGAGGGAAGGAGGGGACCTTGACTCGCGTCGTTCCACCCGGCGAGGAACATAACAAGGAAGAGAGTCATCCTGCGTGTCAGATGGCTGCATTCGACTTAAGACGTGGGCGTGGGCAAGTGTGGCATTCACGATCAGGTAGTTACTTCGGAGACTTGTGGCAGGACAAGAGCCTCGTAAGAACCTCGAGCTTACACCCTCTGCCACGCGGCCTTGCCCGGTCGGCTCATTAATTTCGTACTCACAACATACACCATGAATGGGCATTCGAAGGCAAGGGCATGTCGCGGTGCATCCGCTTGAAGATGTACTGCTCCTTGTGGTGGGTTTCGCCACTCTCCGCGATCATCGTGACGCCCGTGCCAGCCCGTGGCTCTACTGGGCCTGGGGCGGGGGAGCACTCGTTGGCGAGGACTGAGATGCGGGACGACAGGCGTTCAAGGGGTGATTCATGCTTGGGCGATGTTGGTGGTGGCGATGGCGTAAACTCGGTGTACTCGGCCTTCTCCGAGAAGGTCTCTCCGGCGTCGCGGGTCGACATGGTAGACAACGATGGTGCGTGTGTAATGTTCAGATGAAGGATAAGTTGTACAAGTGGCGCGACGAGTGCTGGGCACACTCTTTTTTTCTATCGTGCGGTGTTCCACGTCGAGTCGAGGTGTCGAACGGCCCGTGTCGATGCTACTTCGACAATGACAACAAGCTCGGTCAGCAACGGCGCCAAATGACCAAATGTGCCGTTGCAAGCTGCTGCACGTGCAGGTCAATTATCCGGATCCACGTAGGACGGGGGCGATGCGGGCGTCAGGCGCGGCCTTGTTAATAGCAGTAGTAGGTGGTGTGGAGTGAGAGTTGAGAACGAACAACAAATCAATACCTCTGCTTTCCACCCACGATGTGATGTCGGTGACTCTCCGCGTGTCGATACGAAGGTAGTCAACTTTTCGGCGCGTTTCCCACCTCCACAAGGGGCTGCCCACGCCAATGTGGGTACATCCATGGTCTTGGCACGCAACGTCGGCCCGACCCAGGTCGGCGGCCGATCGGCAAAGCCGGCGGTCGTTGGGCGGTTGTGGGCAACTCGGGCGCATGGGCAGAGGCCTGCTCAAACTGGTACCGCTCACCTGTTCAAACTGTTATTTTCACACCCTGCTCAATCTGCTATTTCGGTGAAACGCCGGATAAAGACGATCACGTGTGCGGCCGCACTTTGCGGTCTCGGCGACATCAGCCAACAGTCTTTGCTCCATGCATGCGCAGTACCCGACGTCAGGCGCCCTTGGCATCGAGCATGACTGGTACAAATGTCCCGCAACGTAGTAGACAATGTGCATGTGACATACGGAGTTCGGGGCACTCCTCTGTGAGTACGGTTAGTTCTGTTATATTTCAGCTGTCAGTCCCACATCATGGATCAGACCAGTGACGCAAGAAGCACGACGTGGCGTAATGACGACAGACACAACCTTTGCCTGCGACGAGCTTCACCGATGTTTCCCTCCACGTCCAACATGCTCTCCCATGACACTGACGTGTCAAGCTGGAGGCTAGAAAACAGTTGAGAGACATCGGGAGACTTGACGACAGCCGTTTGCAGGTTCCTGGAACAAACGAGATTATCCGATAACCACTTGTCTCCCTCCGCACATACGGAGCGCCACCACGGGAATCTTGGCGCACAAAGTGCACCTAACCAGCGAGAAGCATTCTGCTCTTCAACCACACATCCTTTTCGACTTGCGCCGTCATTGGTCATTCAGCGACTGGAAACGTGTTGGAGAAGCAAGTGGACAGGTGCGAGCTTATGTGGCTTCTGGAGATTCTGGCCGCTTTGGGAAAATTAGACGGTGAGTACCTTCGTTGCAATGTGTGTGTGTTTGCGCTCCGGCCCACTTATCCTACCCGATCCTCGGCACGCGCGGCGGCTGACATCTGTCTGTCGGTTGATCAATAGGCCGTTGCACGCTACTTGCCCCCACACTGAACAGCCAACAGGCCATTGCCCACCTCGAATCTTGATTCAGTCACAGCGACCACGATGGTATCAATGGTACCCCCCTTCAACAAGACGAACTAAAGCGAGTGGGCATCAGCCGAGCCAGCGGCCGCCAGGCAGCTATCCATGACTGTCTCTGTTGTGGCACGACTTGCGGGAGCTGTTGCTCAGCACAGTTCGCCAGACGCCTGGTGGCCCCCCGCAGGTCTCGGAAGGATCCGTCAATCCCTCACCTCATATACCTTTGGCGCTTGGACGGTCGAGGACTCACTTGACTCACTGGCTACGTATCCCCCGCTGACCTGCTTGTAGTGGTGGAGTGTGAGGGAGAGGTATCGCAGAGGTTCACGTCGTGAACAACGAACAATCTATCCCACCTACAGAATGAGCATATCGATTGACGAACAGGTGAATGGAGGATCGTCAAAGCTATGTCAATGTCGACCTGGCGACATATTTGCTCAATGCTCATGGCTCGAGTGGTGTCGAATACGTCAGCGGGGCGGCCTCTTCGAGCACTCTCACCACGCGCCAGCAACGTGCGAAGACAGACTGCCTCGTGTTCACTTACTTGCTTCGCACCAATCTCGTGTTCTAGGAATCGGAAGGACCCAAAGGAGCAGAACAATAGAACGAGTATCATGGCTTTGTTTCATGATTGTGGCGAAGCATATCCACTGCCGCCCAGCAGCGACACGCGAAGCTTGGCAAGTGGCACTCTAGAAGCATGGAGTGATCACGAGTTAGTGACCGTCGGGCTCGGCGGGGGTAATGTTTGAGGGTTCCACAGCTCCCAGGGCGCGACACCTGTCTGCCACGGTCGGGTTGCCTCGGGCCGCGGGGCGTGGTGTACGTGGTGTGTGGTGGCGACTACTCCCAAAGTCGGCGTCTTAAGACATGCAGGTGGCGATTCTTCTGGCCGTGGCCCGTGCCAAGAGTGTGTGCACTGGACGTAGCCCAAAGTGCATGGGCCGCCGGCAACCCCTTGCCGCATGCTACGAACGAATGGCATGCCGCGTACTGTTTTTGCTCTTTAATAAAGGCGGCTCTTTCCGTCAAACGTGCGGTATCAACGTCTGTACAGAGGGCACTTCCTAGCGCTCAGACCTTCCTTTGTACCTGGGGGTTATCACTCCCTTCCTTGAGGGTCCTGGAGAGTATTTTTTTTCCCTTCCCCTGCTCACCGCATCATCCTTTGACCCTTTGCCCTCTGGTCTCTGGCCTCTGGACCCTTGTCCCATACACTCAACGTCACGAAATGATCCACCTACCTCTTGCGCCCTGTTGGCCCCGCATACCCCGCACCTACAGTACTCCAACTGTACGCGTCACTTGCCACCGGGCCACGCGCCCCCCACGCCCCTCGCACATGCCGCACATACACTTGCCGCGCGCTTTCGTTCTGACATTTCACTCACTCACTTTCCCAAACACATCATCACCTCCTCTAAAACGTTGACTCTTCCACCTTTCTCTCTTCTTCTCCTCTCTTCCCCTCTTCGCCTCTTCCTCTCTACGTCCCTTCCCCGCTTTCCATCACCGCTTCCCACCTTCCCCGCACCATCCACAAGCCCTCGTTACCCTTCTCCCCCATCCCTCGACTACTGGAGGTATGACCTTCCTCCGCTCGATCTTGTAGACGTGCACAGTCACGTCACGGCCACCTCCTTCCTCGACCACGTCGTATATACCGTCCACCAATGCCCACGATGAGAGACTACAGGACCAACTGCACCCCTCCTCCTTCCCCCTCCCTCATTCCTCGCGTTTTTCACTCCAAATCGTCCTTCCCTGCCTGCGACAGCCCCAACGCCATAGGGGTCTTCCGCCTTCCTTCGTGGCGCAATGTCAGCGTACCTTTGGTCCTGCCCGACGCGTTGTCCAACGGCTTCGTCGAAGAGCCCGTGGCCGACAACCTCCACGACTTTCAGTTCGACATTGAGGGAGTCTTCCAACGGCTTGATGGCATGAGCACGGAGGTGAGTTGTTTACGGAAACGGGTCACTGTGAAGATCCACTTTCGGTCGTCCTGTAGTCACCAACCATATCCTCATTACCAACCATGTCGCTCCGGAACTGACTTGAACAGTTCGATGAATCGCTCCTCGGGTCCCCCAAATTCCCTTTCACTATCCCCAAGCCGCCATTGCACAAGGCACCCTCGCCGCTGCCGGGACCCATGGTCTCTGGACCCGTGCACTCAGAGTTTCCAGCCGATTCTCCATCATCGCCACAAGTTGTCCGGCCACTGCTCCATCTGGAGACAACCTCGACATTGACCAAACTGGTCAACACGGTGCGCACTCCTCCAACTGCAGTCAACTGCTCAGTTGCGGCGCCGCACCCAACTGCAAGCCATCTGGCGAGCTCGCCACCCGAGACCCCGACGGAAAGGACGCCTTCCTCCGTCACTTCGTCTTCCTTCCCAGCCAAACTTGGCAAGCTTTCCCTCGAGCCCACAAGCCCTCCAACGCCGCCATTCAGCCCTGCCGCCATCACCGCCGATGATGTCCAGCTTGCGCCACCTGGGAGCCCTGTCTCGGCAATGCAGAACGCTTGTGGTGCTCCCCAGACGCCTCCAACCACTGGCCCAGATACACCCAAGGCGTTGGGGGGACTTGCAACCGGAGAAGGCAACGTGAACGACCAAGAGGCATTTGATGACAACGCCGACTCTCTGTTCACTGCTCCCAGCAGTCCCGTGGAGACACCCAGCGCGGAGGCACGACCGGTCACCCACCACTTGGCCCCCTCACCAAGCTCGTCTGTCCGCGAAATCGATGAAGTCGACGGCGACCTCGAGCCAGGCCTCGTGACGCCGCTATCGGAAGCTACGGACCCACCCACATCTCCCGTCGACAGTATTGCCATCGCCGGGCCCACTGTGAACGACCCCAATGACATTCCTTCGACCCACTCAACATGTGTCGCCCGTTCTTCGCCCAAGAATGACGCTGTCGCTCCACCAGCCGTCTCGTCTGCGACTGCTACAATCGATACCCGGCACGCAGAACCTACTCCGTCTGTTGTCGGGCACGTTTGTGTCGTGCAAGACGAGGGGGTGGTGCAGCCTGCGTCGCCTCCTCTTGGGCCCCCAGACGAAGGCGTCCGGATATCTGAACCCGACCCATCTCCAACAGCCTTATCGGTACCCCAAGGCTCTTGTCCGACTCCCGAAGAGCGCCTCATTCAGCGCGACGTGGCCGACCAGAAATTGGAGGGAGCCACAGAGGAAAGCGGCGAAGAAGTCGGCGAGAACGCCCATCCCCTCCTTCCCCAGGCAAGCAGCATGCCGTCATTTCCACCTTCCTCGTCATCGTCTTTTCCTCATTGCCCTTCAACGGCCGTTTCTCACGAGGCACCACAATCTGAAGACGATATCAAGTCGGCGAAGGCTACGGCTACCGGATCCAAGGCCGCCCCAGCTGATTCACCTGCTTCGGCTGTGCCCGCCACTACATTAAGCGAGCCCGTCGGTGTCATTTCCCCGCCTGACAATGCGCCTCATTCGGACCTCACTGCTGAGGCAGAGGTGTCCTCAACGGTCACTGAAGTCGAACAGGTCGACACTCCGGCATGTTCGCAGGGTGCGGTTTCCTCCAACTCGCTCAACGCCATGGCCTGCTCCCAGAGCGTCAACCTCAGCTGTCATGCCGTTCCTACCCACTCCGAGTCGTCCGAAGACTCAACCGACTTGGTAGTGGGTCGAGAGGAGCCCACAAGTGCTTCTGTCGAGGAGCACGATGCCAATCTCGTATGCTCCTCCTTCGCGGAGGCTGCAAATGAGCCTGTCGGCGAACCTGTCGACGAGCCCACCAACCACCAAACTGAGGATGCTGAGGAGCCTATCGAGGCACGGGTCAGGGATCCAGTCGAAGCACCTTTGGAGGTGACTGTTAAGCATTGTATCGAGACGGCCGTCGAGACTACGGTGCAGGAAATCGTTGGAGAAACAACATTGCCCACTACCCAAAGCGACACCCTCGTCGAAGCGACTCTCCAGGCGCCCGCCAGCCTCGTTCACAAGCAAGCCCCCAACATAAGCCCTGACCCTCTCGAAGAGACGGCGAACACATCGTCCGATTCGGATGCTCAGGGGGAAGAGCGACCCACTGCTGTACCCCTAGAATGTGACGCCGAGCTCCGCAGTGCCACGGTGTCCGTCGACAGCGACTGCGATGAGGTAGCGATTCGCCACATACCAGCCGAGACCATCGTTGGAGCCACTGTTGCCCAATCGGTCGACCCTCCATTCCACAACATCGATACCGTGGGTCCCTGCGCATACCCGCCAGGCAAAGGTGGCGCGGAGGATACCCCAGCGCTGTCTTCAGCGGAATCGACCACTACGAATCGGGTGGCTGCGGAGACCACTGATTGCCCCATCGACATCGCTCTGGTTCACCAGTCAGCGGTACCATCGTCCGGTCGGTCGCAGACGGAAGGAACATTAACTGTCCTCATACCTCTGGGGCAACTCAATACAATGGTGGCACCAGAAGGGGGAGAAGCCACAACGCCAAAGTCCACCGAGCTCACAGCCCCTCCCTCAAACGAGGACAGTCTTGCAGTGCCAACACCACAACGGAGCGTGGTTGCGCCAGAGGAGGAAAGCCCCAAACAGCAGCTGGCTAAGGCTACGACTTGGGAGGATGAGGAGAGCAGTACCGCGCCCCTATCCCAGGAGCACACATGTGCAGGGGAAACGGGCGCAGAGGAAACGGGCGCAACAATCACGTGTAACGATAACTTGACGGCTGAGGAGGCTCTCGGATCTCCCCCAAGCGCGCAGAACTCCGGGGCCGAGGAGAGTCCCTCAACCCACCGTTGCCCACACACCGCATGTCTGCCTGTCATCAACGACCCGCTGTTGTCTTCGTCCACTTCCGACATCAGCCATTCCTCCACTCATGAAATCGCCACAGCCACCATCGGCCACAAAGACGACGTAGTCCACCAAGCATCCACTCCACCTCCCCCCCACGACTTGGACATGTCTTCCGGTGACACCATCCACAGGCACGAGGAGTTGCAGGGCGGTGGAAGTGAGGCGGTGACGACTGAACCAACCCCTCCCGCCACTCTTTCGGAGACGGCGGATGACGTTGATGACAAGAACGAGGATTTTGCCGCCAACGCTGAGACGACCACTTCTGACCCGACATCCACGCTCAACCCACACAATACGATGGCCGAGGATCGTGTTCCCGTGGATGTGGCGTCGACTACCCCACCGCAGGCTGGTAGCAGGCCCGCTAGCAGCATTGGAATGATGGCACTGCTGGCGACGTACAACTCGGATTCGGACTCGGACTCGGATGCCGAGACGGACTCGCACTCGGCGAACCAGACGTTACGTATCAAGGCCACGCCGCCGGTCCCAGCTGAGAAGCCGACCTCATCTCACATCATCGTTAAAGCAATGGCTGCGGCGCCGCGCCGCCGAGGCCAGAGTCAACCCTTCCGCAGAAAGAGTGTGATCTCCTTCCTGCCTGATCTGCCTGCTTCCTTTCTCGATGCGTCCCATAGCTCGGACAACCCAACGAAGAAGGAGGTATCGTCTGCGAAGCTCTCCAAAGCAACTTCCAAGTGAGTCAATCGGTTTGTGGCTCAGCTGATGTGAAGGCTCAAGGGTCGCGACTGTGGTGCCGGAACATATGGCGAGGTGCAGGCGCTTCAATCAGGGATGCAGTCACTTTTCGCCAGTGACGAGAGCTTAGCCGTCTTCCAGGCCGGGCGTGTGTCCCGTTCGGTGAAGAGGCAGATGATGCTGGTGAGTTTCGCAGGTGCATTACGGCTACTCATGCGCTCAGAACTCTGAAGGGTCGGTCACACCTGGGACAAAACGAACCCGGATGGCGGTCAGCGACAAGGCCGACAGCATGGGCTTGGCCAAGGACACAGTAGTGACGCCATCTTCATCCACGTCAACGCCGGCACCAACGGTGAGATGACTTCTGAGATGGACGATGCTGACGAGAAGGTCGACTCTATGACAGCGTCCACGTCGAAATCGCACAAACGCAAGCGTGAAGTGAAAGGCTGCGCCACGTCTGATTCGGGGAACCCCGTTTTCACGGACGAGCACCGCCAGAAGTCGAAGAGGTCCAATCGGTTCTACTCATCCGAAGAGGTGGGTCCTGGTCACAAGCTAACCATGGACCATGAGCCAACGGCTGAACAACATTTTAGGATGAAATCTTCGTCAAAGTTCTCGGCAAGGGACCGCTCACGACGAAACCGTTACCTAACGTCTACAAGGCCATCCTGAACGAGCTCAAGAAGGCAGGATTCCACCACCGTTCGCTGGGGGCGATCCGGTCCCGGTAAGTGGTCACTCAACGCAAGGGTATCATGATGGTGGATAACTGACATTTAGGGTCGAGTCGCAGTTTGTTGGGAAAGCGTGAGACCAAGGAGGAGGACCGCCCCAGCACAGATTAAGAGTTGTAGAAAAGGGCAGCCCATCATTTGGAAATGCCCGCTCGTGTTTGTTGTTTATAGTGTATTATGTGCATGCACCATGTCCCATGTTTCTCCCCCAGCAGCAGCGTGTAGCTCGCAGACGTAGACTGTGTAACCATGTAACTGGACGGATGATTCTCGAGATGAGGTCATGCACGGTGCCACATCCTTGGCGGAGGGAGACACGGAAGCAAAGCCACGTGTCAAGTTTGTGATGTTGGCTGGATGGATTCTCGGTTTGGGACTCTCCTTTGTTGGGCCATTCACCTGCACCTGCTTCCAAAACCCATCCATCTCCACACCTCATCCACCTCCCACTTCCTACAACCCTCCCCCACTCCTCTCCGCCCCCCCTTGTCGACGGGGTGCTAGGAATCACGACTCCCTGGCCCCCTTGACCCGATACCCGTGTCTCCTGTCCTTCTCTTCCTTGCAAAACAGCCACTCGCATCCTCATCGACCATGTTGACATTCAACCAACAGTACCAGTCGCAGCCGGTGTACCCCGCTCTCCCTCCCGGTTCTGCCTGGGGAGGCGCGTCACAGCCGAGCCAATCGGTCCAGCCGTACGGCTCTGGTGCACAAGCGCCTATCCCCGCCCCCGCACCGTTTGGCGTGGGCGGTCCACCTACCGGCAACCCCTACGCTCCGCCTTCGACTGTCATGACCCAGCCAGGCTCGGCGTGGGGTAGACCGATGGGATATGGGTACGGCACGGCCACGACGTCGCAGCTCCAGCAGCCCCAGCAGCTCGAGACGGTCGCAAATGATGAGGACCCCGTGTACGGTCCCCTTGGGCGTGCGAGGGGCAAGATTGAACGCGCCATTGCGAGCGACAATGAAATCTCGCCCGACCTCGCAGACATGTTGGGGCCAAGTGAGTATGCCTACGGGGTTGGGTGTTACAGGCGACGCTTCCACCACCCCACTTAGAAATGAACGGGACGCGAGAGAGAGAGAGCAGCAAGCTGACATGCAGCCAACGAGCCCATGTACATTGCACCACCAACAGGCAGCGCCGCGTTCCGTCCTGCTCGAATTATCCGCAACACTCCCCTCCCCGACTCGCTGCACCAGGAGCTTCAATGTGCGTGTTGGAACGTAACTGCATGGTGATGGCATGTTTACTGACATAACAAGACAAACATTTGACAGCGCGCATGGGCCTCTTTGAGGAAATCGAGCGCGCATGGTTTACAGTCGACAACAAGCTGTTTCTGTGGGACTATACCGATGGCCGCGATTTCAGCCGCTACGACCAGCAGGCAGACACCATCCAGGCGGTGGGACTGGTGCGGGCGCGCAAGGACGTGTTTGTCGATGACATCAAGTACTTGCTTGTCATTTGCACAAACTCGCGCGCGTCATTGCTGGGTCTGTCGTACTCGGCCAAGGGCGAGATTTCGCTGTACCAGACCAACCTGGCCGCCGACACGCCAACGGGCGTGGTCAACATCCGCGGTACAGACGCCGGGCGCGTATTCCTGCTGGGCGCGAACCGCGACCTGTATGAGCTGGAGTACACCACGGGCGGCGGCTGGCTCGGCAGCGGGTCCAAGATGTGGCTCACCAACCGGAGCAGCGGGTACTTGAGCACGTGGGTGCCGACGTTATTCTCGAATGGCAACCGCGAGGGCGTCGAGTCGTTTATCGTCGACCCCCAGCAGGGACGCCTGTTTGCACTACACACCCGCGGCGAGGTCGAGTGGTTTGACGTTGCCGGAACAAAGTTTGAGCACCGTGCGCGCTACAACCAGCTCCGGAACGACTTTATCCGCCTGGGCTACGGCGGACAGGCGCCGCAGTACGCTGGCGCGCGCGTCGTGTCCATTGCAGTCGTTGGGGGAAACGAGAGTAAGAAGGCGTGGGTCGTGGCCATTGCCGCGAGCGGTGCACGCATCTACCTCGGTGTCTCGGGCGGCGCCTTTTACTCTGGTTCGGCGGGCAGCTCGCTCATGGCCATCGGCCACCGCCCGCCACCGCCAGAAGTGGGCAAGGTTGCGCAGGCGTCGTTTTACTCGTCGGGCACGTATATCGCTGTCGAGTACGAGGACGGACCGTCGCCATCGACCCGCCTTTCGGTTACTGCACCCTCTGCGGGACGGATGTCTGCGCCACGGGAAAACTTTGACCAGTTTAACGCGCCCGTCCTCCAGGAATGGGCCGTGCAGGAGACGATCCCCAGCCAGGTGTGGACCATTGCCGAGGTGACTGCGACCAACCCTACACGGTCGCCAAGCTCGCTCCGCCGCGACGACGGCATTGCGCTTTCGGCCCTGCCCCGTGAGACGACGGCCGACGCGCGCCAGTTCCTTATCCTCGCTACCAGTGGCCTGTTCTGGGTGACGCAGCCGCGCCCAATCGACATGCTCGAGGCGGACATTGAGATTGAAAAGGAGGCAGCAGCGCTTGTCACGAAGGCCGCGTTTGGCCGCATCCAGCTCCAGGCCATGGCTGTGCAGATGGGCACCAACGCCGACAAGAACAAGCAAGTCGACCTTGGCTCGGCCTCCACGAATATTCTTCTCGCGTCGGAGCCACCGTTCATCCGCGCAGCCACCTCGGGTGTGCGCCAGATTGTCTACTCGTCGCGCCACGATGGCCTCGCCCTTGTCCTCGGCCGCCTCCTCCGCGCCATCTGGAACAGCAAAGTCACTGTGCCCGACGGCAAGCGCCTCAAGCTCGGTGTTAGCGATAAGATTCTCCAGAATGTGCAGGAGCGTCTCGCCGAGCTGCGCCGCTATGTCGACGAACACCCGTTCCCCCGCCACCGTGCCGAGGGTGACGACAAGCTGGCGTGGGACCAGGAGGAACTCTCGCTCCACGCACTGCACACCATCCTCAAGCAGTCGGTCGAGGCTATTTCCTTTGTCCTCCTTCTCAACGACTACAAGCTCCCCGAGGTCATTGCAAAGTGCGATATGGAGACGCAGCGGACGCTTGCGAGCCTCACGTTCCAGGGCCTGTTTACGTCCCAGGGCGGCCGCGACGTTGCGCGCAAGCTCGTTACTGCGCTCATCGAGCTGCAGATTGGACAGGAGCTCAGCGTAGGTTCAAGGTGGAGTTGCCATGTGCTGACTTGCGCAGATCGACACGCTCAGCTCGATTCTCCAGCAGCGTTGTGGGACGTTTGTGCAGCCCGGCGATGTCGTACTCTACAAGGCAGAGGAGAGCCTGCGGCGCGCCGAGAGCACGCGCGACGCCAACGAGCGCGCCGAGAACCTCGCCGAGTCGCTGCGCCTCTTTTCCCGTGCGTCGTCGAGTGCGGCACAGAGTGTCTTCACCCGCCTCCCAGACGCGACACGGCGGTACCGTGCGCTCAAGGACGTGCGGGGCACGATTGAGCTGCCGCTGCGCGTCGCGACCGAGATTGATCCCGACGACAAGGCGGGCGACTATGTCCGCGACGGCCGCAACCCGGGCGATCCGCGTGCGGCCTTCTTTGAGCAGCGTCAAGAGTGCTACCTCCTCGTCGTGACCGCGCTGGGAAGCTATGACGAGGAGCTCGACAACGCCGTGGCCGCCAACCGGCCAGATGGCGCTGTGCGTATTCGCGACGAGGCGTACGGTCTCGCCATTGCCAGTGACGACGAGCTGTTCCACTACTATCTCTACGACTGGACGATCATGCTCAACCGCGCGGACCAGCTTCTTGAGGTGAGCCTAACTCCAACAATGGGACCGTCTACCCCGAAGGATCAAACCATGCTGACCCCAGTTTGACACGCCATTCATCGAGCGCTACCTGCAGATGACGACGTCCAACGTGCCCGAGCGCCGCGACTTGCTGTGGAAGTACTATGCGCGCAGGGAAGAGTACCTTCTTGCCGCCAAGGCGCTGTCCGACCTCGCAACACGGCCGTCCGACATGGGCCTCGCGGAGCGCGTCTACTACCTGGCGCAAGCCCTCACGAGCGCCAAGAGCGCAATGTCTCTGGGCTCCGAGGACGTCGAGTTTACCACGGGTCTGCAGGAGCGCATCGACGTGGCACAGGTACAGCTCGAGGTGGTGCACGCCGTCGAGGGCCACGCCGACATGAGCCCAGCCGAAAAGGCGGGTCCTCTCGAGGCGCTCAACGCCGGCCTGCTCGGCCTCGACGACTTGTACCAGGTATACGCGCGTCCATTGCGTCTCCTCGAGCCCATCCTCCTCATTCTCAAGACGTCGGACACGCGTGTGCCCGACGTGGTCGAGGCGGTGTGGACGCAGCTCCTCCGCACGCGTGCCGAGTCCCTCCCGTCGGTCGCCGACCGCCCCGCCGCCGTCGCCGAGCTCGTCACTGAGCTCTGCCGGAAATACTACCCGTCCGAGGGCGCGCCAGGCGACCTCGTCCTGCCCCTCGTGTACGCCGAGTTTGCAGAGCTCGCCGCGTCCGCGCTCCCAGGACAGGCGAGCTCGTCCCTCCTCGCGGGCGGCGTGCCCCTGCGCGATGTATGGGACACGGTCATTGCACTGCACGACGAGGCGGGCGACGCCGAGACGCGCGAATTCTTTGCCGAAGAAGCCGCCGCCACGCTCAGCACCTGGCTCGAACGCCGGGATGGTACCGGCGCCTCGGGGTCAGGCGACCTGGCCCCGGCCGACGTTGAGCAGTTTGCCGCCGCGTACCTCTTGCGTCCGGCTGGGCGCGATGCGCGCAGGACCAAGACGCGCGAGGTCATGCAGGCGGCAAAGGCCGCGGCGCAGAGGTTCTAGCGAAGCCGAGCAGCCGAGCGAAGCGAGGCTGAGCGAGGCTGCGGCGTCCCGAGTCGCCGAGTTGGTGTCGCCGGCGCGAGTCGATGGTGCTCGCTGGCTGGCTGCGAGCTTGTTGCTGGCCTGTGGCTTGGCCTTGGTGGTGGACAGGTGAAGAGGTAATAGACAGAGAATGTGGATCCTTTCCCGTCATACGATACAGTATCAGATCAAATGCATGACGCCGTACAAACAGGTTATTTTACAGTTGTTGGCGAGCTGGTGTCTCGTACAGCCCTCGTGCGCAGAGTGCCGAAGGCCGCGGCACCCTGCGTGTTCCCACCTTGGCCTTCCCACAGTTCCCAGTGTTCTGCCTGACGTGCGCTTAACTCTGTCCTCGCGTTCACTATTACTCACTCCATGCACGCTCATTCTCACTCGGGCTCACCTCGGCACTGCACTTGTCCCTACACTTTGCTATGCCTCCCACCTTGACTCGAGGCCACTTTCACTCTACCCTCCCCTACACTCCCCTGCCCTCCCTTACACCTCTCCCACACCTCCCTCCACCCCCACTCACTCCCCTACACCACCCCGTCCCTGCCATAACTCCCCTGCCCTCTCCTACACACCCGCCCCCCACCCGCCGACCCAATACCCCACGCCCGCCATGACACAGGCACACACAAAGTTGACCCCCGAGTTGGACAGCACGTCGCGCCCGGGCCCGATGGGCGTCGCGCCTACTTGGCGGTCCACGTCCGAGTGCTCGGTGAGGACGCGGCCGTCCTTGTAGAGTGTGCGTTGGAGGGTGGCGCCGAGGAGTGAGTCGAGCTGGTGTGTGAGCGGGGATAATAGTGATTTAGAGAGGGTATCGCAGACGATGGACAGTTGGGACGGTACACCTACCCCTGCCCACTGCCCTCGACACCAACGACGATCGCACTTACCAAACTGCCCACAAACCCAGCCACGGTGCCCCACACGAGCACCTCTGCGGCACCCTGGGGATCGACGACGGGCTCCTCGACGGCCAGGTCGGCGACGGCCACGAGGCCCATGATGGCGCCGCCGACGGCGGACGCGAGCAGGCCCCGCAGCGACACGGCGCCGTTGGTGCCCGGCGGGACGCGCTTGAGGGTGAGCAGGTGGATGGGGCGCGAGGGCGAGAGGATGCCGAGTTCAGAGGCGAGCGTGTCGCCTAGACAGGTGGCAAAGTGGCTGTGTGTTAGTATGTGTGAGTGCGGGGGTTGGGGGAAGTGCACAAGCCCAGCCTTAGAGTTGTTAAGGGGTGGAAGGCACAAGATCGCCATTACGGATCGTAGTCGAAGGGTGGTACAGGAGCAGCCAGCAGCCAACAGAGACCACAAACACAACACAACTCACCCAACAGTGGCAAAAATCAGCCGCCGGGGCAGCCCAGCATCGAGCAGCGGCGACGGAGCTCCCTGCACGTCAGCGTATGCCATGATAGGAGAGTACCCACGGCACAATAATAGCGGAAAGCGAGCGCCGCGACGAGGCTCGGGAGCGAGTTGGAGAGGACCTGGACGGCGTCACGGTTGCCGCCGGGCTTGGAGGGGTCGGGTCCATCTTCGAGTCGGGCCTTGAGTGCCGCTTTGACCTGGGGATTAATAAAACGTGTATACAACCCGGGTGCAAGGCACTCGTACGCTCTTCCGACTCCAGCACTCAGTGCTGCACCGCGACTCACTCTAGTCGCCCTCGATCCCACGAGGTAGAAGACAATCAAGCTCGACCCAAAGAGCTTGAGCGGGTTTGCGAGCGTGGCATACCCCACAATCCACGCAGCGACTGCGCCGGATTGCGACAGCGAGCCCTTGCGGAGTCCATGGGCCGCGAGGCCAGTCGCGATGAGTGCCGCCCCGGGGTAGATGTTGGTCGGCAGGGCGGCCGTGGACATTGTGGTTGGTGGAGAAGAGGATACAGTGAGTGTGTACAGTCGCAACGTGCGCGTCCAGTCGTGTAGTTGCGTGTGACCGCTCTGCAATGTCACTGTCGGCGGCGATTGTGCAGTTGATACTCGAAGGATGAAGCATGGTACATGGTTCTCACAGTCACGCCGTCATTGGATTGCCACAGTGCGGGGCCCACTGACAGTCACGTGATAAATTCAATGCCACGTCATGTATCCCGGGGTTAAATCTATCACAGCCAGCCCCACTGCCCACAGCCAAAACTCGACCGCGCGCCAAACTCGACTTCTCATCCTTCCATTGGTGAGTAAAGCGGACCCAAGGTGACGCCGAGCGAGCAGCGAGCAGCGAGCGGCCCTGCTTGTCTGTCGACACGACGCAGAGTTGCAGCTTGCTAGCCCGGCCGATCCCCATTCCCCAACGCGCAGGGACAAAAGCTGACGATCAGTTTTTAGAAAGGATGACTCTCCGCGGCCGCAGCGATTCGACCCTGCCCCGCGCCGCTTGCGGCGTGGCGTGGCTCGGACTGACATCAGCCGCCCGGCGGCCACCCTCCTTGTTAAAAAAGGGGCGGCGGTTATGGTCTGACTAAACGATGGCGAGTGGTGTTGGGGGTGGGATTTGCTTGGGGGGTGGGGGTGTTTGGTGAGGATAGGGGCGAGGGGGTTGCTTGTACTGCTTTATTTTAGTGCTGTCCGGGTTTGATGTACGCGTTGTATCGCTACTGTTGTGTGTTTGTGCTGCGTGCACCCGTTCTTGAGCTCGCTACATGCCTTTGTTGCGCGTTCATTGTGATCTTAACGCTCGCGCCGCTCGCACTGCAGATGTTGACGAGCGCCTCCCAAGCCGCTTTCCGGCCGAAATTTCCGCGCGCGCCTAACGATTAGGCCCGCAAGAACTATGCACACCTATTATTCTCCCCCTCCCTTCCGCCCAAGGCCCGCCTCGCAACCAACGACAAGCTGCACCTCACCTCGGCCCTGCCCCCTGCCCCTGCCCTCCTGGCTCTCCTCGCTGCCCTCGCCCGCTGCCACCCCTCCCCTCCTCCCTCGCTCGGCCTTTGCGACTTCGCCCTACCAACTCTTCTCCACCCACCACCACTCACACCACCAAAATGTCCCTCCTCCGGATCACTGTGCGTCTCAGCTCCTCCCTCGGCGACTCGGCGACTCGATCGGCGCGGCGTATACGGGGGCGAGCAGCGGGGGAAAATGCGCATCGCTGCAGTGGGGGCGGGTTTGAGTCGTGGCCTAGCGTCAGCCAGCCAACCGGCGTCCGACTTGGGTCGCAGTCCACGTCCGACCGCCGCGCCGACATCGCCAATGCCGACCGCCCTGCTAGCATGCTCCCTTCGCCCGCCACCCCGTCGCCCGTCGCCCCTACCCCCGTGCCCGTCTCCGCTCCCCCCTCGCCCGTCGCCTGTCGCCTCGTCGCCCCTCCCCTCCTGCCCATCTACCTAACACTGACATCCAGGCCCAGCGCGCGCCCATGTTCGTCCGCTCCTTCTCGGCGTCGGCCACCCGTGGCGGTGAGTGGTAGTGCCGCAGTGGTATCAGGTAGTGACTGACGGCAGACCTCGTCAAGGACCTCTACGTCCAGCAGCTCAAGGCCTACAAGCCCGCTGCCAAGGTGAGTTTATGCTGGAGAGGGGGTTTAGGGCTGGGTCGGGTGCGAGATGGACGCAGGGAGTGATGGTGCGGGCGATGGGCGATGGCGACGATGGCGATGGATCCAAGTCGTGCATGGTGTGCTTTCACGTCGAGTGAGCCGTGGATGCGGTTCTGGAGGTCATTCTCCATCGGGTGCATGAGCCGGTCACCTTTCGCGCACATCTTCATCTTCCATCAACGTGTACGAGACCTATTCTCTGTGCTCTCTCCCACCCTACGCTGTGCTATTTCCTGCTCCGCCATCCCCCAAACACCCCATCCAACCCCCCTCTCCTTCTGAGCCCCCACGCCCCGCTCCGGGCGTTTGCTAACTTCCAGGCCGCTGACGCCCACTCCGGCGCTGTCCGCACCTTCTCTGCGCCCTCGGCCCCCACGCCGCCCGCGCTCCCGACCGACCTCGCCGCCGAGCTGTCCAAGTTTGACGCGACCGAGCCCGTCATTGGCCAGGCTGCGCCCAAGGCCAAGGCCGCCGCCTCCGAGGACGAGGGCGGCAGCGCCGAGGAGTACCTTGCCTTCCTCGAGAAGGACCTGCCCAAGCCCGAGCACCACTAAGCGCGTCGTGTGCTTTGGGGTGAGGTAATCTGGGGAGATGCATGAATGGAATATGGAGGCGGTTGGGGATGTGTTTGGGTTGCGTCGTGTGTGTCTTGTGGTTGGGTCGTGGGTTGCGTTTGAGCGGTGCTTGAGGCTTGTCGTGGGAGCCTGATCCGTTAGCTGGTTGAGATTGCTGCGTCTCTCTGTGCTTGGAAGAGTGTTTGATGCTGAAAGATGAGGACCTCTCACGGTTGAGCTTGTAAATGTCTTGCCAAGAACTTTGAAGAGATACTTGGTTCAAGATCCTCGGAAGAGTGTTCGACCTGAAAAGACGAGGACGTCTCAAGGTTGATGTTGTTAATGTCTTGCCAAGAACCTGGAAGAGATATCTGGTTGAGGCTGAAAGGCGACGGTGCCGTACAGGCATGATGAGTCGAAGGTACACTGCTGAATCTCATGTGCATAAAGAATGAGCTACAGCGGCATTCGACTACAGTAGAGGGAGTGCCAGTAGACAAAGGTGACTCCCGGCCGCGATGCGCTGAGGCCACGCTACTGATCGACCGCGAGCCATTGGCGAGTGGGACTACGATCCGTTGGCGATGGAGACCACGATCGAGCGGCGATGGAGACCGCGATCGAGCGGCTCTTGAATGCGACGAGGTGCCATTGCGCGATACCACACGGCCGACAACTGCGAGAGCCACAACGAGACAGTATGCATGCAGCTGCAGTCTACACTAGTCTACTCGCCGCCCTTCTTGCCCTTTTCCTTCTCGCGCCTCTCCTGCGTCTTCTTGCGCGCCTCGTCAAGGACCCCAGCTGCGAGTCAGTGCTGCCCATGACGATCGTTTGCTTTCTGCCCTCTTCATCTGCAGACTCCTCCACCAAACCCATTCCATCCCTCACCCACGCCCACCGACTCACCCTTGATGCTGCTCCCGTTGAGCGCCTCAAACAACCCCAGCACGAGGGGGAGCATGTTGTGCCGCCGGAGGGCATTCTCAAACTTGCCCTGTTGCAACTTTTTGCGCTCGTGGTCCAGCTGGTCCTGCAGCGCGAGGCGCTGGGCGGTGGGCGTCGCCGGGTCGGCAATCTGTCGCTCGAGGCGGGGGATAGCGGCTGAACGGACGGCAAGGAGGTTGAACATGACCTGGGGTTAGCACTGGGCTGGGATTGGGGGGATGGGAGAGGGGGACGGGGGGGATTTGGGAAAAACAACCAGTTTCTGATGGAATGGATGGGATAGATGGGATAGAGACAGTCAAGAGTCGGCGTGCCAAGAGCGTACGCTAGTCGCTTCCAGCGCGATTTCTTGATCTTTCAAGATCCACTACGCTCGCTGCACTCCCTTGCCGTTTCTCCCACCCTCCGGACAATCAAGGCACACTCTCTTCCCAATCGCCATTCTCTGCACCGCCACCATGCCCAAAACTCACCGACCCAGGAGGATACGTCGCAATCCTCTCCTCAATCGTGTCCCGTGCCGCATCGAGCCAGTCCTCATCAACAGCCGCGTGCATGATCGGCGTGGACCGCAGCCCGTCGAGCTCATACAGCACGCCGTTGATGGGGAGGTAGGTGACAAAGTGGTATGCGTCCTCCTTTTCGCGCTCGGGGACGAGCGACGGGTCGAGCGAGAACGGCGACGTCTTGGAGAATGAGTTGTGTACTTCGCGGATACGGTCAGACGACGCGACGACGTGACCGAGGCTGTAGCAAGTAGTGGTTTCAAGAAGAAGAGGGAGCCAGGTAGCGATTGCAGAGAACACATGTCAGCAGGCGTCACGACGAGGGTTAGACCCAAACCCACTCCATGCTGCCCATACCAGCGCCAAAGTCGCGCAAGTTCTCGAGCTCTGGCCCAATCGCAATGCTCTCGCCCGCGTGCGGCGACGTCTCGGTGGGGATGTTCATGACTGCGTTGAGCGCGGCAATGGTGCCACACGAGTTGTTGATGACCTGGGGCAAGTGTCAGCACGTGAGGATTGAAGTTTGAGATGGGGTTGCGATATGACTCGGGCGACGAGGGCCAGTGTGGGTAATGAACAAGGTGGCGTCGTTCAGCATGTCCAGCATGCTGGAGAGCTGGGCTGCCGCCCACGTTCAGACATTTCCACGTCCTCAATGCCACTTTGTCTGCTGCACGTGTCATGAACGCGTACATTTCCGCCAGTGGTGGTTTGGAGTGCAGTGAAGGTACGCCAAAGCACTCATTCATCTCAGCCGGGACCCGTTGGTTTCAGCTACTCTCAGAAAGCTGTGCCTTTGTTCCTCCGTCACATTGACAGGGCCACACGAGTGTCGGCTGAAATGAACGGTTGCTCGGCGTACCTGCACCAACACCCCAACCCAGCATCGATGGAAGTGCAGACGCCGTGTGGCCCAAGACCTAGCACCTGCGCCGTCGCTCTACTCCCTGTTACTAGCTGGCCGACTCCAGGCTCGACCTTGGAACCACTCTGCCCTTCTCAGAGCCCCAGCTCAAACGTAACAACCCAGCATGGATGGGAGCGCAGGCCGGCCCCGAGTGGCCCACGACACAGCGTCGCCAGTACTCGCCCCCACTCCCTGGTACGCTAGCCGACTCCACTCTCGACTTTGGAACCAATCGGCCGTTCCCATAGACCCAGCTCGCCCGTGACGCTCGGCACCACTTCACTCACCTGGTTGGAAAACCACACCCCCGCCTCGAGGGGGTCCACCTCGATGCCCGCGGCGTCCACGTCCCCGCGCCCGATATACTTGAAGAGGAAGATGAGCGCGTGGATGGGTTTCAGCGTCGCGAGCGTGTCCGCGTCGAGCGAGTACAGGTCGTCCTGTGCGTTAGTCCCAGATCAATGCTGCTACACACAGCCCAGACGCGCGGGCGAGGAAACGCCGACGCTGACGCGTCGGCGTCTGCGCGTCAACACTCACAACCTGCAACCCCTTGACGCCGAGCTCGCGCAGGAGCTCGCTGAAGACCTGGGGGTCCGACTCGGTCAGGCACCAGCCCGACTCGTCCATGGTGATTGTGTTGAGGTGTTGGGGTTGGGGGTGAATGTGTTGGGTTTGGGTGATGGTCCAAAAATCAATGTTGGGCAGAGATGGTGAAATGACGCAACAACAAAAGGGCGAAAGACGGACCAGCCACGCAGCGCATCAGGCACGGTGGCGACTGGACCAGAATGTGGCAGAAGGGCACAGAGCACTACAGGGTGCTTTCATCTTTGCGACTTTTATCTTTGCGTTTGCATTGGCTTTGGACCAGGTGCTGAGCGTCTGATGGTCTTGCAAAGCAGTCATAATACAAGTTTGAATGCTTCCAGACCCGTAACTGGCTTCATGGCAAAGCTGCTCAGGCGTCGTTGTCTCTAACACTCGTGTTGAAGGGCGCACAAAGGCGACATGCAACTCGCAATACACACATCGCCGCCATCCCACACCTCTATGACACCGCACCAATGGGCACTTGGCTGTTCTTTGGGGTACTTCCACAGGGCACTTGGCTGCTCCAGTTGGGTGCATACGCTTTCCTTCGTAAGGCACTAAATCCCACACATGCAAGCGGACGCCTTCAACTCCGACCGCTGCCCCCACGAGCTTTGGCTCATTACCGACTTCCCGTAAAGATGGGAACAAGATAAGAGGCAGGGAATATGTATACTTACTCGTTCCAAAGCCTGATTTGCTGATGGAGTGTCATGAGGCGACACTTATTTGAACGGGTAGCGCGATGAAGTCGTGCAGTCCTGTAGGACGCGATCGAGTACCTCGACACCTCTTCTCGTCCTGCCAACACGCAGTTCCATGCAAGTTGGTGGAGGACGTCGGTATTGCACACATACACACACACACATACACACACACACACACACACACACACACACACACACACACACACACACACACACACACACACACCGTATCCAACGGCTGGACGGCCAGTTAAAAGGCTACGGTGGCCCGACAATCGAAGCGTTGGAGAGCAATCACAGGGATCCAGGTTAACACGCCATATAACAGTCCCTTGCTGAGAACTGTCCCTAAAGGGGGACCACTCCTTTGCTGACAGGCTTTACCGACAGCTTGGTGTGCCCCACATGACGTCCAGGAGAACAAACCGCCTGTCGATGCGGCCACCATACAGTTTGCCAATGTCAGAGGCCTGCACCTGTGTTATTCGGCAACCCTGGCAAATAGAGAGGGAGGTCTCCAGCATATCTAAGGGGCCGCCGGTGTTGTAAAAACTAGAGAATAGCGTAACATGACGAGTAGAGGAGAGATACGAAGTTGTACGCTTATAAGGCGGGCGCCGCGCTCCGCACCACGGGGTGCGCGGCCGTGCACCGCGTGGGGTACCGCGCGCCGCGTGGCGCTGCCGCAAGGTAGTCTCTATTACAACAGCCGGAACGCCCTGAATTACATTTTGCGGAGTGCCAGCGGATGGTCTGAAGCACACACTTACAATATGTCTCAGACGTTTACGTGCCGTAAGAAGAAAGTATAGCGTCAGGCTACTGCCATCGTACTCATCAGCCACATCTCCACCCTCGCATTCACCTCTGGCTAGTCATACTCACGTAGGTCGGTAGGTAATGACCCTTCAAAGGCTGGCTAGAACGGAAATGACCGGGTCCGTGGTGCTGCGGTGCTCGATGATCATACCTGCAATCTACAGTCACAAACACTAGACACAAACCAAAATACAATGTCACTGCCCACTACCATCATCTCCTCGAGCACGAACAACAATGTCCTTAAAACGTAACCTTTGTCACAAACCACTTTGAATGTTTGGCGCCACCCGCCTAACGCGTTAGTTGCCCATCGCGCTACTGGATAGATGAACTCAGAGGAACCAAAGTCGGCCAACTGTCCTTGTTTTCCTGAACGTTGTCGTCTGTGTTGTCAGGATTTGTTGGGCACCCGCAGCTCACCGTCGGCAGCCTCGGTCGCATTGGTTGGCTTGGCACGCTGGGCCACGAGCCACCACTCTGGTCGTGCTTGACCGCGCTGTCGTCAGTAAACGCGTTGGTACTCGCATACGTACGTCGTATGCAACTAGCCGAGAGATCAACTCCGTCTTCGAGGTTTGAACGCTTTGAACGCTGAGATTGCGCTCAGCACCAATGGCTTTCAGTTCCAGCCAGGTCATATTCAAGTAATGGTCGTAGAAGGCGTCTTTCCCTGCGTGTCAGTGACAAAGCTTGCTCAAAATCCTCACTGTATTGTTCATTGTCGATGGGCAGGTCGAGTAGGTCAATGTCATGCTCAACGAATGACAATGCCATCGCCGACTTGTTGGCGGTCTTGTAGATGGATCGAGGCGCAAAACCACGTTCTACCAACAGCTCGACCATGCGACCCGTACTGTACTTCTGCATGGCTCTCTCAGCACGGGCTTTTGTGGCTGCAGTGTCAGTACGTGCTGGCAGCAAAGTAAGAGAAGCTGCCTACCTTCGTCTCCCGTGCCATGATAGAACCTGTGCTTCGGCAGAGGGTACAGCCTCTTGGGGATAAGTGCTTTCGCCGGCGTCGCCCCTGGGGGATGTCTATCCAGCCAGCGCTCGTGGCAGAGGATGCGGTCCGATACCTCCCACTTGGTACCATAGTAGGGAATGCCGTAGGCGCGGGCCGTCGCACGGAGCTGGGACGCGGTTCGGCGCTCAGCCAGTTCCACGGCTGGATGATCTGGACATTAGCGAGTGTAGCTTTGGGCAAACGGCGTACCAGGATGGCGTTGCCGCACTGCCCCGTCGAGGTCCGAAGCGACTATACTCTGCGCGATGGAGATCTTGTCATCGCGCGTGTTAGGAGGTACACGTACGCCGTTCCAGGCCTCGTACCCGCGAAGTACACGTACGCCGTTCCAGGCCTCGTACCCGCGAAGGTGGTACACTGGAAAGGCTAGTAGTTGAAGTACGCGGGCGTCCATGTCTTCCGAGTTAATAATTAGCAAGTCGTCTAATTTCCACTCACCAGGGTTACCGGTTGTATAGTCACTGTATGTGGATGAATCGTTTCCGACCAAGGGAGTAGAACTCATGCCGCGTGAAACGCCGTCGAAACATTACGCTGTCCCGCTCTTCGGCGGCCTGTTGCCTGTCAGAGACGGTGGTCGTCACCCTCACATACCTCTGCCTCGAGCAGCCGCATGACCACGTCGTCCTTGTGACCATTGGCAGCGACGCCGCGCTCAGCACACAGCTCCACAATCTTGCTCCGAGGCAACACAACGAGCTCCAGGTATTTCGGGTCAAGTGCTATCCAAGTCAGCCCGCTGCATCTCCGGAATGAAACTGACCTGGGTCGCGGAACTGCCCCCTGTTGTCCACGGCCATCTGGTACAGACGATCAGCCTTCACACTTTTTGTGGAACTCAAGGCCCCCTTGGCCCGCAGTTGGTCGCGCAGTCCGCATTCAGTGTACGTTTGCAACAACTCCATTGCAGGGCCGTCAGGAACATCTAGAAGGGTTAGCATGAGCGACTTTCGACCGCAAACACTACGCACCTCGAGCGGTAGTTTGATACTGCTAACTCTTCATTCCACTCCTCCTCTCCGCGCTTGAGCACGCCCAGGCAGAGCCGCCACAGGTCGCGTTCGTTGGCGTAACGCGACGGGGAGGCCAGAGTCGTCGCGGGGGAACGCCTCTTCTGGGTTGAAGATGTCTGGGTGGGCTGTCCTGTAGGTCAATTACGGAATACTGTATTGTAAAAGGGATAACTGCACTCACTTACACTGCGCAACAATGACCAAGGAAGCAGAAGAGTGCGTTGTGGGCGGCGGTAAGGATGAGGGAAAGCGTCTCACCATAACCCTCAGCTTTGCCGATATTGAACCAGGTGGGCATAGTTCAACATGGCCATGATTGTGGTACACGACGGCCGCGGGCGTGCCATCGTCTTCAAGGAAGATCTGGTTGCGCAGATCGGGCGAGACACGGGCGAGACACGCATGGCTGTGTCGGCTGGCGGATGTTCTCGAACCGTTGGCGGTCCGCACCAACCGCCGGAGGATGGTCTTGATGGCTTTGTCCCAGCGGTCAGTTTGAAACTGCCGCCCGGACCAGCGGTCGACCGTGCACGTGGGGCCAAGTGCGTTGGACCACATGTCGCTGCAGGTCACTGTTCGCGATCCAAATTGTGCGTCCGCCCGATGCTGGGCCGGGACGAGCTGTTCGTGGCGATCGCCCACGCAGTAATGGGTGTGGCATTGCCCATCACATGGCTGCGCAGCCGCATCGGCGGTGAGGTTTAGCCTGTCACGGCCATCCGCATCCCTTCCCACGCCTCGTCGGCCTCAGCCGAATCCATCTCGTCGGTGATCTCGTCCCACACCTCCTTCCACTCCTTGCACGATTCATCGCTTCCGAATCGAATAGCACTGTCTCCCCGAACTACCCTCCAGTGGACGGAGTGCGCTTCAGGAGGGCGGACGTGCACCGTTGGGGATGGGGGAGCAGGCGAGTCATGCGGCGGAGGGGAAGGTGACTCTTGCAGACGTCTCGGGAGGGCTGGGTAGCCTGTACGGGTGACGCCGTGCGCTGTTACTTCCTGGTTGAGACCGATGGGCGGGAAAGACGGGTAGGTGATGGGCTGGGGTGTCCGGCTCGGGGGAAGACAGATCGCGCCCTCGTACAGCACGTGGCATGGTAAGTCTTGGTTCGAGGACAAGGTGGTTTCGACCTTGTCCGCAGCAGACGCGCCGTCAAGACCTATGTGATGATCAGCCATGCTCATCGCTTGTTTGTTTGGAGTGGAGTGTGTGGGGCTGTGGAGGGGTTGTGGGTCGTGCCAAGGGTGCCAAGGGGCGTGTGTTTACCAACCATCAAAGTCCTTGGAGGGGTGGTCACGCGGTGGGGTAGGCTTCGTGACGGTCGTCCGTCTTCTGAGGTGAGTAACTGTCTGTGTGTGCTGCATGACCACGCCACCGTGCGGATGCGAGCCATCTGAGTTCGTGATGATGGCAACGAAGGAGCGCGTGTCACAGTGTCCATCGCAAGACTCTTTGCTTCTAAAGCGAATGGCCTCTGTCCGCTTGCCACCCCTCCGGTGTGCGGAGTGCCCGTCGAGCGTTGGGACACAGGCGGGGTGTACTTCAAGGGACGAGAAATGAGAGGAGGTGGAGTGAGAGGAAGTGGATTGAGAGGAAGTGGATTGAGAGGAAGTGGATTGAGAGAAAATGAGAGCAGGTGAAGTGAGAGAAGGTGGAGTGTGGGCATTGGTTTCCGGTTAACAGAATGTCGGTGGGTGGCGATGAAGCTACATGCTGGCGGCTGGGGGAAGGTAGAGGCAGCAGCGAAGGTTAAGTATTCGTGTTCGCGCTTCTGTGGCTCTGCAGAGTGATTGTTCTTGTTGTCCTTTTACTCGCAGTGAGATCGAAGGAAGGCGAGGTGGATCGTGGATAATGGATAGGGGCTGTGAGCCTGGACGCGGAAACAAATGCTGGGCGTCACCGCATGCGTCGAGAACGAGTGAGACAGGCCACAGCTAGCGGGTCTGGCCACGTTTACCACGTTGTGCCAATTATTCGGCGATATCGCAAGACTTGACAATGCCGAAATGCGCCAATTCGACCTCTTTATAAGTGTTCACGTTCTTGGTAGACGACAGGTGGCCTGACAGTGGTAAGCACGAGGTCACCTCCTGTGCAGGTAGCATTCTCCGAGAGGCTGATCACCCTGGGATCGAACCCCGCAGGTGAGGTTGGCGACCTCCGCCTCCGCATCCGACAGCGTTGAAGTTAGTCGGACGGGCGTCAACCTTTTGCCATTTGCTTTTGCGCGCGGTGGTGAGGTTGAGGTCTTCATTCAAGGTTGATAGTGCACGTCTCTGGGGAAGGACAGCGTGTGATGGATCCCATTGCGCGCGGTAGCGAAGCCAAGGTGATTTTGGACGAGGTAGACGGGCACTTCGACGGACTCGCTTTGGTCATGTGTGGGCATGGGCTTCATATGGCCCGCGGTGGGAAGCATATCGGGTTGGGAGCGGTTGAAGACGAGGAAGGAGGAGCAAGGTGTGGTGGCGGAAGGTTGTATGGCGGGGTGGCGGGTTTACGTAACATGGTCGGGTGGCAAGGAAGGTCGTGACCTCTTTGACTGTGAATGGTGGAGCGGTGTCGAAGCGTGAAGTGGTAAGATGTGAAGCTTGAAGTGACGCTGTGTGATGTTGTGTGATGTTGTGTGATGTTGTATGATGTTGTGTGATGTTGTGTGATGTTGTGTGATGATATGAGATGTGAAGTGATGTGAAGTATGTGTTGTGATGTGGTGTTGCGGCGATATGGTGATGGGACGTGGTGATGTGGTGATGTGGTGAGATGAGATGAGGTGAGATGATTTGTATCGACAACGGGTGCGTCTCACGAGAGATACACTCCTTCCTTCCTTCCCTCCTCGCGAGTTTTGGTGATATAGTGTTGCGTGTCTATCATGGCACCGTGCACTGTGTGCCCTCTGGGATGCATTTGAACGTCGCCAAGGAAGGAACAAGTACCCAGCGTAGCGTTCCGTGATCTCCACGCGCACTGCGCCCCGTGCCGATGAACCACCGTGACGTCACAAGAGTCAATCACTGAAAACCTGTCCTCCGGGCTGTCGTGTATTCAATGATCGACAGCGAAACTGATCGACGACCTCGACTGCGGGGCGTTAACGGGCACAATATCGAGACAATGTAGGGGACTGAAGAAAGCTGCGAGGCGACGTTTTGTGTTAACTGGCAAGTAGTGTGATGTATTATACGTATTATCGGAACGGTGACGCAGTCGATGCAGCGAAGGCATCGCCAAGACATGTGGTTGGGAGGTTGATTAAGGCTGGTGGTCAATGAGGAGGTTGCAGGAAGGTCGGTGGGGAAGATATGGCAAGGAGTACCAAGGCTAGATAGTTCAGCTATAGTGAACCTCGAAGATCATTTAGCCTGGGGTGGTCATCTCAGAATGTCCCGGCCCCGGTGCCGAGGAAGACAGCTTGTGTCGTTCTCGAACACCAACCCTGTGTACCTGTGTTCTACGCACCCCTCTCCATGGGCACTCTCGAGCAAGTGCCACATCTACAGCGGCAATTTGCTTCCGTGCCGTCGCCACGTGGAATTCAGGCACGCACCAAATTCGCCTGGATCACGTGACTAATACTCTGTGGCATGTGGCAGCTGCTCGTCCTGACGCCCTCCTCCTCAACCCACCATCTCCATCATGCCTTCTGTCACGCATGCATGTCCTACGGCAATTAGAAGTTGACGGGCTTGTCGTAGGCGGCCATGGCAGCCTCCTTGAACGCCTCCGACAGTGTGGGGTGGGCGTGGCCTGCAGAAGTTAGCACATGGCGTCGGTTTAAGGGGAAAGCGACTCACAAGTGCGACTGATGAGCGGAAGGCGTTGGACGACGGGGAGAAACGCAACATGGACTTGTCAGCAACAGCCTCAAGAGAGCAGTCCCGTTTTCCACTGACGCAATATCTTGAGCACTAGCACCATACTCTAAGGCGAGCACGGCCTCCGCGATCATCTCGCCGGCGTTGGGCCCGATTACATGTGTTCCAAGGATCCTCTCAGATTCCGCTTCGATAATATCTAAGGCGTTAGCGGTGCGCGGGCGTTAGGGGGGGCGGCACGTGCTCAGCGCGAGCGGAGAGAGCCGTTCGACTTGTTATGTAACGAGAGGAGATGTTGGCGAAGGGTTGTTGGCCCGTGTGACAGTGCCACACTTCTGGCGCTGAAAGAGCACAGCGGCCTCTTCGTTACGCCCATGCGTCCATTCGAGAGCCAAACTCACGCTTCACGAAGCCCCTGGACGTTAGCGTTGTACGACATGGTGGTTGTTATGAGCAGATAGAGCTGGAATTGTTGTTGTTGAACGAAGGGAGATGTTGGCGTGTGCCCGTGCGACAGTGCCACAGCATCTGCCACAAGCGGCCTCATTCTGCCACAATCTCTGCGGGCGAAGAGCTCCGAGGCCGTCGAAAGCTGCCTTGGGCCACGCTCCACGTGACCACTCGAAAGGGGAACTCACTCAGTGTCCTGGTTGGTCTTGGCACGCGAGTTGGCGGCAAAGGGGTACTTGCCAATCTTGTACTTGACACCGGCCTTCTTGAGCTCCTCCTCGTTCTTGCCGACCCAGGCAACCTCGGGGTGAGTGTAGACGACCGAAGGGATGGCCTCGTAGTTGACGTGGCCGTGGCCGTCCTTGATGATCTCAATGGCGGCGATGCCCTCCTCCTCGGCCTTGTGGGCGAGCATGGGGCCAAAGGTGGCGTCACCGATGCACTTGACACCCTGGACCGAGGTGTTGAACTGGTCGTCAATGATGACGCGGCCCTTGTCGTCGACCTCGACGCCAATCTTGTCGAGGTTGAGGCCCTGGGTGACGGGGCGACGGCCAATGGCGACGAGGACGACGTCGGCCTCGAGCTCCTCCTCCTTGCCGCCCTTGGCGGCGTCAACCTTGACCTTGACGACGTCGCCGTCACGGACGGCCGAGACGACCTTGGTGTTGAGCTTGAACTTGAAGCCCTGCTTGCCGAGGATGCGCTGGAAGGTCTTGGCGACCTCGCCGTCCATGCCGGCGCCGATGGCGCCCATAAACTCGACAACGGTGACCTCGGCGCCGAGGCGGCTCCAGACCGAGCCGAGCTCGAGGCCAATGACACCACCGCCAATGACAATCATCTTCTTGGGCACCTCCTTGAGGCTCAGCGCGCCAGTCGACGACACGATGCGCTCCTCGTCAATCTCAATGCCCGGGAAGGGCGTGACCTCGGAACCCGTGGCAATGAGCACGTTCTTGGCCTCGACCTGGGTCTCGCCGCCGTCGTTGAGCGCAACGTCAATCTTGGTGGGCGAAGCAAACGACGCAGTGCCCTTGATGTAGTCGACACCGTACTTCTTGAACAAGTACGACTCGATACCGCCAGTAAGCGCCTTGACCGAGGCGTCCTTGGCCGCGAGCATCTTGGCCAGGTCAACCTTGGCGCCCTCAACAACGATACCGCGGTTGGCAGTGTCGTGCTTGATCGTGTGGTAGATGTGCGAGTTGTTGAGCCTGTACGGGGGTTGTTTAGTATTCACGCTGGGGGTTCGGCCAAATAGGTGACTCACATGGCCTTGGAAGGGATGCAGCCAACGTTCAGGCAGGTGCCGCCGAGGGCGCCGCGCTTCTCAATGCACACGGTCTGCATGTCAGCTGGGTCCGGAAGGGGCCCAAGGGCATTCAGCTCACCTTGAGGCCGAGCTGGGCCGACTTGATGGCCGCAACGTAGCCACCGGGACCACCGCCGATGACGGCGACATCGTAGGGGCCAGCCTCGGACGCCAGGCCGCGGACCTTGAGCAGGCCGCGCGCAGCCGAGTACGACGACGCCGGGTTGGTGAGGGGGCGGAGGAGGTTGGGGGCCTGCAAGTGTCAACATGGGGTCACGAGTTGGAGCATGAGAATGCCGGCTTATTCTAGTCTGGTAGAACGTGTGATCGGGGGCAGCAGTTTGCAAGCAGTGAGCTCGCACTAGGCAACAAAAACGTCACCGCCGGCCTGCAGTTGCAACACTGCATGCATGGTAGCAGGGCCATTGCAGGTGCCACTCACGAAGGGTGTCCGGGCAAGCATGGTGTTAAGAGTACAGAGCAGGGGTGTTTTGGGAGAGAGGAGCCAGAAAGAGATGGCCGTGAGGAGGTCTAGGATGATGCTCGAGGTGGTTGGTCACAGCGGGCGGCAGCAGACGAGGCTAGAGGGCGACGGCGTTGCGGGCCGTCGGTACCTGCCAGAGACCCAGAGGGCACAGAGTGAGGTCAGGTGAGCCATGAGCCACTACCTGCTCATCCTGGGCGGAGTGCCATGTGCCACGAGGCTTGCCGACTAAAACCGCCGGCTCATGCCGCTGCACCCGCCCCCCCGCACTCTGTCGGTCCTCTGCCTCCGCCCCCTCCGTGCGACGACCAGCCAGCCGCTACCAGCCAACCATCATCCAGCCAACCACCGCCAGCCAACCACGTCGGTCTCCACCATCCCCAGCGATCTGCCCGGTGCCCAGTGGTGGTTCCAAACTCCAGCCCCAGAAGAAATTTCAGACCCAGGCTACATCCTCGGTCCCCAAACCATGTCCCGAGGTCGACAGCCACGGATCATGCACCACGCGACGCGCCAAGGTTGCTCGCCATGCATGGCTGACAAGCTGCAGGGCTATACTGTTGATCCGCCGAGTCCACTGAAAGGTTGTAAACAACGAAAAGCATGCACGGCCGCTAGATGTACCAGAAATCAAGATGCAAGGTGATCTCGACGTAGCCACATTGCCTCACTCACCGGACTGCCGATCCACCGACAGCGCCGATCCATGTCTGTGCATCGGCCTCATCAAGATGACCATATCCAATGCTTCGCCGCTCGCTATCACCACGCAATATTCAATTTGCCATCATTCAACATCATGACTGCTGTCGTCCTCCCAGGCCCATGTAGGATAGCCGCAGGAGGCATCTGAGCATGCCACAGCCTTTGTATCTGGCTGTTGGAAACGCGTGCCTGCGGCATTGGACAGTTGGGCGGGTCGTCCTCGACCCATTTCCAACAGGTCCAGGCGGAGCGGCGGTTTTGGGTGTTCCGTGGCGGCAGAGCCGTATGAGCCGCTGGCCGCTGGCCGGTGGGCGTGCCGCCAACCGCATGCCGCCAAATCCGCGGCATTGGCGGCGTGGACCTGAACTTGGAAGACCGACCTGAACACCGGTCACTTATGCCACGCGACATTTTGACGCGATGGCATGATGGCCGTGCTTTTGCCGGCGGTTTCTGGTGCACCAGATGTGGGTCTTGACGCAGGTTGACTTGGCGCGGCGAAGGGCCAGAAGGCACATGGTCTGGCTATACTAGAGTGGCAGTGGAGCATGAGGACGTGTCTCAGAATCTCACAGGTCCGCACTCCATCATGACACTCCCTTTCTCTCTGGTGATCTGGTACAAACTCCAACATGTCGTGCAACATGTCGTGCTGGCATTCACCCCGCTCCAACACTCATGGAATACCCGCGCAGCCAGTAGCGGTATAGCGTGCAACCCAACACCCCCCCTCTGTCACGCATTTTTCAAGGAATCCAGCCCGAGCGGGTCAGCGTCATCCTCGAGACCCAACATTTATGGTGCTCATGACGTCATGTATTGTTCTCACATGCAAAATGATGACGCTCCAACGTTTGGGAGCTTGGGAGCGAGCGCGCACCACCATGCCTGCCATACGCAAACCGCACTCAGGCCAGGCGAGGCACCTAGCATCACCCATCATCTGTGCACCATGTTGGCCCAGTTCTGGGTCCAGACCATGACGAGCCCGTCCCGGACGGGTGACGGGTGGGTGGAATAATACATCAATCTGGTGGCGAGCCTTCTACGTGTCGTCTTCCCCATCCTTCCCCCTTTTCTCTCTATTCGATCCTTGTCATCTGATACAGTAAACTCCAGATGAGGCTCTTCCTTCTCCTCCCTCTCCTGGCCGTGGGTACCGCCCACGGCAAGCTCTTTGGCAATGAGAAGCGTGAGTGTGGCACCTTGTGATGTGTGGATGTTTGAGAGGAAGAGGGAGCAGAGAAATGCCAAACAAGCGCGGATGGACAAAACTGACAACCCCCAGCCACTGCCGCTGTCTATGCCGACTGGACTGCCGAGCAGGCGAGGCAGTTCCTCGTCGAGCAGGGCGTAAAGGTCCGCGACTCGGACAACCTGGCTGCCCTCCAAAAGGAGGTTGACAAGCACGCCGATGCCGCGTCCAAGGTATGTAACTGTAGACGCCATTTTTCCCGCCTCATAGCACGCGCACTAACAAACAGTGGGCTACTTCTGCTACGGGTGCTGCGCATGCCAAGATGAGCGAGATTTCCGACGCAGCGATGGACGCGTGGGACGAGTCGCAGCTGCGCGAGTACCTTCTCGAGTGGGGCATTATTTCACCTGCGTCGACCAAGGACCAGCTGCTCGTCATGGCCAAGGGCAAGATGTCGCGTCTTAGCTCGGCCGTATACGGCGGCCCTACGGACACGGCCAAGCACAACGCCGAGGCTGCTGCGTCGTCGGCGTCGTCTGCGGCGCGGGTTGCGGCCTCGTCCCTGTCGTCTGCGGCTGCGGCGTACAACTGGGACGCACAGAAGAAGCTCGACGACACAAAGGACTATGTCTTTAGCTCGTGGGACGACTCGGACCTGCGCGGGTGGCTCGAGGCGCACAGCGTCTCTACCAACCCGCAGCCTACGGACCGCAATGGCCTCCTGACGGCCGTCCATGATGCGTACGCGAAGACTGTGGGTCCGATCTACAATGCGTGGCACACGAGCACGATCCACGGGTGGCTCGTGGCGCACGGCATTGTGCCGCCCGAGAAGAGCAGCCGCGAAAAGCTCCTCGATCTCATGAAGGACAACTACTACGACGCAAAGGACAAGGTCTACTCGTCGTGGGACGAGCCGACGCTCCGCGACTGGCTCGTCGAGCACGGCATCCTCTCCAAGACGTCGGCGCAGCTCAAGCGCGAAAAGTACCTCAAGCTCATGGACGAGCACTATGCCAATGCAAAGGACACGGTCTGGTCGTCTTGGAAGGACAGCGACATGCGCAAGTGGCTCACCGACAATGGCGTCATCAACACGTCGTGGAAGGGCAAGCGCGCCGACCTCGAGGAGCTGATGCACGAAAAGTACAACAAGAACGCCCACCCGCCCTACCTTGCCTGGACTGACGCGCACCTCCGTGCCGCGCTCCGCTCGTACGGCGTCGACGAGACCAAGATTACCGGCCGCATCGGGCTCCTCCAGGAGATGCGCACCCACTATGTCGAGAGTGGCAACGCCGTCTCCGGCTTTGTAACCAACATCAAGAACCACATCGAGGGTAGCGTCGGCTACCTCACGGCCCTCCTCGGCGGCATGCTTGGTGTAAGTAGTAGTAGCCAGGGCACGCGACACCACCGCTAACGTTTTCCCAGTGGGACAAGCTCGACTTCAACGTCGACCCTGAGAAGGCACTCTCCAAGGGCCTGTCGTCTGCGTCGTCTGTACTCGAGCGCGCCGTCTCCTCGGCCTCGTCGCTTGCCAGCTCGTACTCGTCCTCTGCGTCGTGGCGTCTCGACGTCGCCTCGGCCAGCGCGACCCAGTCCGCCTCGAGCGCTTCGCAGTCGGCATCATTGGCCGCTTCCTCGGTCTCCTCGTCCCTCTCGTCTGCAGCCTCGAGTGCGAGCGCCGCCGCCGCCGCTTCCCCCGGTGTCGCATCCCTGACCTCGTCGGCCTCGAGCGCGTCCAAGGCCCTCAAGACCGAGGCCGCCAGCGCGTCCAAGTCGGCCGAATCCGCCGCCTCCGAAGCGTCCGCTAGCGCCACCAGCGCCATCAGCCTCGCGTCCAGCTCGGCCCGCTCCGCCATGTCCCACTACTCGGTCAGCGCAGAGAGCGCCGCCACAGAGGCGTCCAAGAGCTTCTCGCTCGTCTCAAAGTCGATCCACAGCGCCTTCTCGGTCGCGTCCGCCAGTGCCAAGTCGGCCGCGTCGCGTGTCTCGGCTAGTGCCAACAGCGCCAAGTCGGAGCTCTGACGGAGTGAGAAAAATACGAGACGTAGCAGTCGTAGCAGCCGTTCGCAGTAGCCGTTTTTACAGTCGGATAGTTCTGTTCTGACGACGAGCGAGCACTTTCAACAATACTGTAGTGTTTACAGTTTACTTTTTGTAGTGGCCAAAGATGAAAGACGTGAGAGATGTGTGGCAGTTAGCTGTATTGAAAGGGTGCGGATGTCCTGTCGGTCATTTACACTTTCTTTTACAAGAAAGTGTACAGCACAAGCGACAACAGCAACGACTACCGCCCCCCCCCCCCGGTGGGAGACAAACCCCGTGATACTGCGCACACGCTGACATTCAGATGGCCAACTCGATCCTCCGGGCGGGCATCATCGGCCTGCCGTACGCGATCAAACAGGCCGGGTTCGTGACTGGCATCGTACTCCTGGTTGCACTCGCGGGCGTGACGGACTGGACGATTCAGCTGGATGTGCTCAATGCCAAGTTGTCAGGGAGGGATTCGTATATCGCTGTGCTCTCGTTGCGCGCGTGTTCTCAAACCATACAAAACGAAGAGCAGCCCAGCAGCAAGCGTCACACACCAAAGACATGCAAAAAGAGACCTCATGTTTTTCCACTCTTCCGTCGCTTACTACCAGCGCGGCCGTGCGTCAGGAGTCTTAAAACTGCCGCGCCCTACACGTCGGGTCCCGTCGAAGAATCGAACAGGCGCCGCGTTCGGAGGTCGATGTCATCAAATGGTACGTTACGACCGCAATACCACCCATCATGTTGGGAGTATGCAGGCTCCCATCAATTTGACCACCTCGCGCATCGTAGGTTTTGCAGGTGAAGACCGCCTCTTCCAACAACGCGGGTAACCGACTTGGTTGTCACCTGATCGAGGCAGAAACGCCACCGACAGACACAGCCGCCGTCAGCGGCGGTCCGAGCGAGCCGAGGCCAGCCTGCCATTACGTCACGTCTATTTTCAAACCCGCGGGGACCAGAAACAACGCGGGTTACCACGCAACGACGAGGGTACGGTGAGTGCCTGGGATGGCTCACATGCCTGGATAAACTGTCGTATGGTCGCCAGAAGTTTGACCAGATCAGCGGATCGACTGCGCAGCGCGCAGTTCTCGCAGTTCGGTGGCCAACACGAGAGCAACAAAAGTAAATATCCCCCTGGCTCCCATGTGAGCGTTGTACCTTTTCCTCTCTCCCAGCCATTCTTCATACACGACAACCATGGGCGACGACAAGAACCAAAAGCTCGAAGGGGGCCGGGACAAGACCAAGCTGAACAAGCAGTCTGGGCCGACGTACACTGTCCGCATCGTGTTCCACTCTGCATCCAACCTCCTGGTGGCCGACTTTGGGAGCCGGCAGTCGGACCCGTACGTGCTCGCGCAGCTCGACACGGGAGTGCCGACACGCCACCCGGCCGACCCGCCGTTGCGTTTCCGGAGTGCGACAGTGTACCGCTCGATAAACCCGGTATGGGAGGCCGAGTGGATCGTCGCCGGTGTGCCCGCGCGTGGCGCCGAGCTGAAAGCCCGGGTCTACGACGAGGACATGGGCACGCACGACGACCGCCTCGGCACCGCCCACATCTACACGGGCGCCCTGAAGGAGGGCTACGCGATGCGGGATCGCACCTTTGAGCTCCGGAAGCGCGGCGCAAACTGGCGCGCCCTCGGTCTCCAGACCTGCCTCAAACCGTGCTCGGCAGAGGCACGCAGAGACGAGTACATCAAGGTCTCCATCGAGGTCCTGGGCCGCACCGAAAACGAGTGCGGCAAAGTGTACACTATCAACTCGTTTTGGTGGATCCACTACTCGCCCCTCATGGGTATCATTGCGGGCACAAAGGCGCCCAAGATTGAGGAAAAGGTCATAGGCGGCCACCGTGAGGAGAAGGAGAGTGACGAGGTAAAGTGAGTAGATGGTGCGGCCTGTAGTGTCCTGCAGAGCCATTCCCTTCCACGGTGTCTGCTATGAACACTGAGGTTGTTGGACATTGTAGCTGAACGCCATCCCTGCCTCCCCCAAACCCCACACACCCCACGGTCCACCCTAACACCAGCTTCCAAGCCAACGAGCTCCAACTATGCGGGCCGGTCCCCAACGAGCTGTACCACCGCTACGTCCTCTTCCGCCCCATCATCAAGACCATGTTTGAAGCCAAGGGCCTGCGCGGACGCGCAATGCACAAGCTCCTCCACCGCCAGCACGAGCGCGTGTACCACTTTGACTCGTCGACCAAGTACGGCCGCCTCCCCGGTCCAGGAGACGAAATGACACGCCGCTTCCTGTCCATGGCCGACTGGGGCGAGGGACACCGCATCTTCACGTATATCATCACCCTCGATGGGCTCATGCGGTTTACCGAGACGGGGCCCCAGTTTAGGATCGACATGTTGAGCAAGCATACCATGCACTCGGACGTTAATGTGAGTGGAAAGCGACGGTGGTTGGTTGGCGAGAGTGGGCTTCGGGTTGCGTGCTCTTGTGATGGGTGTTGTCTGCTGGGCACACGGTGCGGGCTGCAGTTTGTCACCGGTGGCTATTCCCTGCTGCTCTTCACGTGCAGCCAGTGCCCCATGGTTCCATTATGCTACCCACTGGCAGCGCAGCTAACACCAGATCTACATTGCATTCTCGGGCGAGTTCTACGTCCGCCGCTGGCGTCCCGAGCGGCACCACGGCGAAGACGGCGAGAGCGCCAGCGACGTCGAGCTCGAGCAGGACGAGGTGGACGACACCAACGGTGGCCGGGACGGCAACCAGCGCGGCGCGTCGGCACGGCGTCATGGGCGGATCAAGGGTGCACGGGCGAATGGCGTCAAGCACGTGGACGGACCGGCGGCAGAGGGTGGCACGGACGCGAATGGGAACCGTGGCGGGGAGAGTGGGCCTGACGGTGAGGCTGGCGGCTCGGGCGGCGACTCTTCCAACGTCGTCAACGGCCCTGACGGCTCCAACGGCAACGGCCCCAACGGCAACGGCACACGCGGCGAAAACGTCCAAGAGCAAAAGCAGAAGAAGACGCGCATCTTCGAGTCACCCAACGGGCGCGCGGTGGAGCACACCGAGATCCCCGGCCCCGAAAACCCCTCAGCACCGACAGACCCTGCCTCGTACGAGCTCGTGATCGACAACGACAGCGGCACATACCGCCCCGACAAGGAACTGTTGCCTGTCCTCCAAGCCTTTCTCTCCGCCCAGTTTCCCGGGCTGCACGTGGTGGCCAAGGGATGCGACGACGACGCGCACGAAAAGACCAAGAAGAAGCGCGCCGAGAAGAAGCGAAAAGACACCGGCGGTCGCGTGTACGCCAACGGCTCCGACTCGAGCGCGCTGTCGTCCCTCTCCAGCCTCGACAGTTCCGACGGCGAGCCCGGCAAAGTCCACCGCAGCGGAAAGGAAAGGGGCGTCGAGTTTGTCGAGGATCCAAAGGCTGCGATTGGGAAGTATGTCGACGACGTCTTCCACCATCACCACAAGGGGGAGAAGAGTGGCGACAAGGAGAAGAGTGGCGAGGAGAAGAGCGGTGGCAAGGGCGGCGACGCCGGTGGACAAGGGGAAATGTCCGAAAAGGCACACGCGTAATTCTAGCATTCTTGGCCAACGGCGACAGACGGTTTGGCTCTTCTGTAACAGCAACCGCTTGGGGTGTTGTCCCCTTAATTGGACTTAATTAATGCATGGACGGTACAGTACATAGCTCTAGCTCCCATACTTGCTGCCTTCCCACCAGCACACCCTCCACAGCCACGATGCCTCTATGCAACACTAACGGAGCCTCCAAGGGGACACGTGCCAAACTCGTCCTCGCTGATCCCGAGCGCCTTGCGCGCGTCGGCGAGCATGCGTGGGGGCTCGGACACGGGCTCGTGCGAGAGGTTCCACGTGCCCCAGTGGATGGCGAGGGCCTTTTTTGCGCGCTGCGTGTTAGTGGTGTCGAGGGAGTGCCGGTGCCGACGAGAGTGCCGACTGAGTGGGTGTGATTAATAGCTTGTTGCTGATCCGAAGATCTGAAGCAAAGCTCGGAAGCTTGGCGGTGGGCTATAAAAAGCCCCAACGGGTATACACCGCCACGACCACCCATCATCCCCGACATTCTTCAACTCACCACATCACGGAACACGCGCACGGCATCGATCGGGGCACAGTGGACGGTGCTCAAAAAGTTGCGCGGCGCGTATGCGCCAATGGGGATGAGGGCGAGGTCGAAGGGGCCCTCGCGCTCGCCGAGCTCCTTGAAGGCTGGGCAGACGGGGACGCTGTCGTCGATGTCGTAGGTCTCGGTGGTGACGGATGCGTAGCCTGTGTCGCCTGCAAACCAGACCTGGGGTTAGCGAGACGGGACGCACCCTTCACCATTTACAACACAACAAAGCCTGGTGCAGGCCGACCACACGCAGACCGCACGCCTCTACTCACCTTCTTACCATACACCCCGCCATCCCCAACAAGCTGCATACAGTACCCGGCCCACAAACTCGCCGCCTGGTCAAACGCCGTGCGCGCCGTCATGTGCTGTGCAGGGCTGGCGGTGAACCGCAGCGTGCCCTTGCCGCGCACGCCGACGTCGACCGTCTCCCACCAGTCGAGCTCGCGCGTGTGCGCCGGCGCCATGTCGCCCACGACGCGGCGCGTGTTGAGCGGCATGATTAGCGCCGGGGGATTGGGGCGGGCGAAGATGGGCGCGAGGGTTAGGAGGTCAAGGTGGTCGTAGTGGTTGTGCGAGATTGCCTGGGGTTAGGGCTGGGGCCGAGGGGGGGTGGGAGTGGGGGGTCAAGGACCGCGACGGTCGGGAGGTCAAGTTTGCTCACCACAATGTCAATCTCGGGGAGGGCATCGACGCCGCTAATCGGCGGGGCTGCTGTCAGTATCTGCTGGTAGATCCGGCAGCCTTGTATCCTCTGTCAACACTCCCTTCTGGTGCTGGAGCGTGTACACCGCTGCGCGTTTCTCATGTGGCTCTCATTCGCAACACATTTCCTTTTCCCCGCCACACCTCAGGTGGTCCTACCTCCAATACCACACTCCAATCCCCGGTCCACCTCATACCCCTTTCCCCCCACTCTCCAACCCCCTTTCCCCCAGGCTACCCACCTCACCGCTCCCCCCAACCCCCACCCCCCACATCCTTCTACCCCACTCACGCGTAAACCGCTTCGGCCCCAAAATGCCCTTTGGCCCACACCTCTCCGAAAACACCGGATCACAGAGCACGTTGATCGTCTTCTTGCCCTCGACGGCAAACTGGAGGAAGACAGCGGCATGGCCGAGCCATGTCGCCTTGACGCCCGTCTGGGGCGGGGTGAGGTCGACCTCGGTGGTGGGGACGAACGCCGCGATGGTCGCCGGGGACGCGAGGTCGGGTTGTTTCGTCCATAGGCCTGCCCACATGAACTGCCGTCAGTCATCTCCACCCGCCACACGTCACCGCCAGATGTCACCGCTATCGCGGCCCACCTTGGCGACATCGGCAGGGCCATGCGCACGCGCGCTCGGCCACGGGTTCGTAAACGCCCGCCCCGTGTCGTCCTTCCAGTGCGCCCCGCGCTGGTGCTTGGGCTCGGCCGAGAGTGTGTGTGTCGGCTCGGGGGACATGGTGCTGTCGCGCTGGCTGTGGGGTACGCGTTGGTGGTGGTGGCGGTGTTGGTGTTGGAGGGGGTGGTAGTGGTGGTGGTGGTGTTGGGGGTGGGCGAAGCGGAGCGCACGGTTGGGGCTGAGGCTGAGGTTGAGCGAGCGGCGGGCCACGCTCATTTGTGCTCTGTGCCGTTTGAGCAGCTCGAGTGCTCGAGGTGCAGTGTTGCGGGGCTGGTTTGGCTGGGGTTGTGCGGGATGCGAAGGAATGTTATCAGAGAGCACGCTGGCAGGTGATCAAGTGCTTCGCAAGGGGGGTTCGACAAAAGTCGAGGCCGTCGGCATGCAGCATGGCATGCATCATGGCCGCTTGGCCGCGCAAGGGCTCTGTGGCGTGCCGAAATGTCAACAAGGCCGAGGCCGACGGTCTGGCTGCGTTTGCGCCACTCGCTGCCGAGGCACCCCGGTGGTGGCGGTGGAGGCGGCAAGAGATAACCGCCAATCAGTGCCTGGCGTAGCGTCACTGTGAGCATCTGCAGTGCAGAGCATGCAGAGGTTCCATGGACATGCTTTGTGTTGCTCCTCGTTGTGATGATCCTTGATGTGTTGTATCAGTGCAAACATCACATGAAGCATGGTCTAAGCTACAATACAAAATGAGCACGGGCAAACCCGTCGGCTCGCTCGTCTACTCGACACGCGCCCTCTTGGCGTCGGGCTCGACAGCAACGGCCGCAACGACGTTGGGTGCCGAAACGCCAGTCGACCCAAAGCCGCCCTCGCCACGCACAGTCTCGTCAAGTTCCTGTCGTCAGTTGGAGATCACGGGCGTGCGTACAACTCACATCGACCTCGACGGCGGGCGCCATGCGCACCTCCTCGAGGATGAGCTGTGCGATGCGGTCACCGACATTGACTGGTGGGTCAGTTGCGATGAAGGGGGCCATACCCACCGGCAAAGTCGACATCCGAGAGGTTGAAGAGGATGACCTTGAGGGGACCGCGGTAGTCGTAGTCGATGACGCCGGCGCCCGTGTTGATCGAGTGCTTGGCGGCTGCGTGTGAGTGCGAACGGGCGCCGGGGGGGGGGGGGGGGGCGAGGGAAGGCGTTGGAGTGACGCTACTGCTGTACCATCATCTCATGACAGCCGATAATCACTGTCTCGCCACACCCTGCCAGCCCCTATAGCCAACTTCAACGGGGGCCCGACAAACCCACATCCGCCAACATCCGCTGCAACTCACCAAGACCGCTACGAGGCGCCACACGACCGTACGTGCCCTCGGGGAGCGCAATGGCGATATCAGTGTCGACCATCGCCTTGCCGCGCGCAGGGACAGTGGCGGTGCGCGACGCGTACAGGTCGAAACCGGCCGCGTGCACCGAGCCACGCGTCGGGACCGTCGCAGACGGCGCGAGGCGCTTGACGCGGAGCGGCTGGGACTGGGGTTAGCGGGTCTGTTGTGGGTGGGACTGAATAGGGGGTCGAGAAGAGGAATGGGTGAGAAGGGAGAATAGAGTGAATACGTAGAGAAATGAATGTCATAATATTGAGTGAGGAAGGCGAGTGCGAGGCAAGGAAGAAAGGAAGGAAGGAGGAGAGTCTAGACAGCCTTCGCCCGTCCCACTGCCTCCCATTCGTTCTCATTGCGTGTGCACAGCCTCATGGAGGTACTCACCAGAGGAGAGGCCTTGAGGGCCGAAATGGCAGTCTTGGGGGACATGGGTGCAGCGGTGGTGGCAGTGGTGGTAGCGTCGGCAGTCATAGTGGGTGGTTTAGAAAGAGTGAGGCCGAGGTTGCACTTGCAGAAATATACGACGCGCCCAAAGTCAGTCAGTCACCACGGCCAGACGCGACGCGTCGAGGCAATGTGGAGGTTGACATTGAGTGCCACATTGGTAATTCCGAAAATGTCCGAATGGGTCGCCACCGTTGCCACGCGAGAGTTGGGATTGTTGCCGCCGCTGGCCGCTGGCCGCTGGCCGCTGCAATGATGATCCACCTCGAGATCTCCAGGACACCACCTCCATCAACGACCACGGCCATATTGACATCGAGCACCACACCAACAACAATCTAAACAGAGACGACTACCGGCTCTGATCGAAACATTCACACGCAACACCGAAACCTAGACTAGCAGCAGACACGAAATGTCCGTCGCCGACCTCGAGAACGACCCCTTCTACCTCCGGTTCGTACACCTCCTTATTTGTGCTACGCGACGCTGACTGTTCACAGGTACTAGTATGTATCGACGTGACTGACCACTGCGGGTGCATGACTAATGGCAGCACCGGACACCAGGGCATGCACGGCCACGAGTTCCTCGAGTTCGAGTACACACACGGTGGGTAGTTGTAACCGTCGAGGTGTCTTACCCAACAGGTCGCCTCCGTTATGCCAACAACTCCAACTACCGCAACGACTCTTTGATCCGCAAGGAACGTGCGTATCAGCACGGACTGGGATGGAAGAACGTACACGCGCGACACTGCTCACACACAGTTTACGTCGGGCCCGCGGTCGTCGAGGAGCTGAAGCGGATCGTGCGCGAGAGCGAGATTACAAAGTGCGTCAGGAGCGAGGAAGACGCGCCGCCATGGGTGTGCATTCTGACACGGACAGAGAAGACGATGCGCCGTGGCCCAAGAAGAACGTTGTGGGACGGCAGGAGCTCGAGGTGCGGATAGACAAGGAGCACATTTCGTTCGAGGTGAGTTGCGACTGAACTCGTGGATGCAGTTCCGTGGACGACGCGACGGCGTTGATTGCTGCCATGTGTATGTGCTAACACTGCAGACGGCCAAGATTGGCTCGCTCGCCGATGTCAACGACAGCGCAGACGCCGAGGGTCTCCGTGTCTTCTACTACTTGGTGCAGGACCTCAAGGTGAGCTAAAAGGCCTTGGTTGGTGGATTAGCTCACACCCAGTGCTTCATCTTCTCGCTCATCACGCTCCACTTCAAGATCAAGCCTAGTGAGTGTTGCGCTCAAGGATGCAGGGGTGCCACTGCTCCTGCCCAGCTGCGCGCGGGGTGGAGAGCCGATGCTGACGCTCCCAGTCCAGCAATGAGTGTCTGTGTCTGGGACTGTTGCACGCGTTCCGTTAGTCTGCCTCTTAGTATGCATGTACCATGATGCCTCGTAGCTTATTGTCTGCTGCAGCGAGCGGCGCAGTGCCGATGGTGAGGGGTTGGGGGTGTTGTAGTGGCGTCTATTGTGTCGGCCCTGCAGCGGAGGCGGCGGCGACGGATGAGGAATGTTGAAAATCGAACCAAAAAGCGCAATGAATGCATCCATCACACACACATTCTCGTCTCCACTCTCCCCTCCCCGCACTCGTCGGTTCCCCCTCGGCGTCCTTGCCGTCCCCCCTCGCTCCCCTTCTTCTATCCTCTTGTCTTTCACCCATTCCACTTCTACACATCTTCCCATCCGCCCCTTTGCCAACTTGCTATTTTGGCCGCCCTTTTCTACACTGCACTTGTTCTTTCCGTCGGACCCGACCACCGGACGCCGCACTCAATCCCCAACCCTATCCCCGGCAACGTAAGGCTCGGCGACAGCCGTGCCTCACCCAGCACTCGAAGCCCAGCCTAGGCCGTCTAACGGCTCCAACCCAACCTCTTCTCACCGCTTCCTTCTTGTCGTCGTCTCTTCTCCGACTTCCACCTCCACCTCTCCATCCTCCCCGCCTCCCCGTCTCCGGCCCCTCGTCTTGCTTCTCGGCGCCGCCAACCCGCAACCGGCGCCTCCTCTTCGCCCCGCCCGCCCCCGACTCTTCAACCCTCTTAGCCTCTTCTCACACGGTTCCTGGCACGAACCGACGCATACCCAACCCCAACCCTCCCGGCCACCTCGCACGACCGCCGCACACAAAAAGCAGCAGTCGCCAGCCGATGCTGAGCTACTAGCGCGCCGCCGCGAGCTCCGCGCATCTCAATTGTGCGATCACCAGGTGCCCTATCAGTCCGCACCCCCACATAACGAAACAAGACCAAAACCGGCAACGGACAATCTACAACCACCATGCCGTTGCCGAGCGGCGTCGTGCCGCTCGCGGTTGGCGTGGCGTCGGCGCCCGCCTTCCTCGTCCGCTTACCCGAGGACGTGTGGACGCGCCTGGGCGAGGCGGAAAGTGTGTCGCTCACTGTTGACGGGGGCATTGTGAGTGACCTGAAAACGGGCGGCGAACAACAATAGAGTTGCGGCGCTGGTCAACGGGTGTGATCACAACGTGGGGGCGCACACCCGCTCATCACATCCTATTGTGCTAGGAGCTGGTGCTGCTGTGCTTCCCCCACTGCCGATTGTCGCGGACTTGGCGACGCCCAGCACCACCCTTTGCGCACCTCTTTCGCATGTTGTCTTCGCCGCCCCTTGACCACAGAATCACCAGCTACTGACAACAATACAGAGCCTAGTTCTCCCCGGTGACGACCCGATCTCTCTCGACGTGCATCCCGGCCAGCCGTCGGAACTGTACTCTCTCAATAACGGCGAGCTGCAGCCCCTTGGCACGGCCGGCGCCCGGCTGTCTGTCCCCTTTTCGGCTGCGTCGACGAGCCGCGCCGCCGAGAGGGTTCGCAAGCAAAGCGCCCTCCTCGACCGACAACGCCACGCCCGCGCAGAGCGGGTTACCGGCCGTCCGCAGCCGCCACCAAAACCGATCCCCCAGTATCACCCGCCACCTGCGCCGACCCCCATGGCGCGCACGCACACGGCACCCCCGATTCCCAGCGCGGCTCCGATGATGACGACACTGTCCTCGATGTCCGAGCGGATACCGCTCAAGACGCTCGTGGTGCAGTTCCTCGCCCTCGGCCCTGCGACGCTGGATGAGGTCCTCGAGCGTACAGGAGGCGACCTCGCGGATGTCGTCCGCACTGTCAGCGTGGTGAGTAACACTGTTTCGGGGTAGCGGAGCCTCAACTAATGTCCAGATTGCTCGCAAGAATAAGAGTGATGGCAAATACACACTCCTGCCGCAACAGTATGCCAAGATCAAGATTGGCGGGTGGAAGTATACGTATGACGAAAAGGTGTCGGTCGTTGCGCTCGCGCGCGCGGCCTTTGACGAGCTCGGCCTGCCGTCAGACGCCGAGGAGCGTGAGGAGCTCGACCGCAAGGAGCGCGATGCACTTGCCGGTGGACCCGACGAGGCGGCGCCTGGGACGGCATCGAGTGCGTCGTCAAACCCAACTACTCCGCCGGATCTCCCCACGCAGGCCATCCAGCCCGCAGTGGTTGCGCCGACCCCTGTGCCTTTGCACCCATCGCTGCCTCCGCGCCCATCATCCGTGTCTGCATCGCCGCCCAAGCCCAAGGAGCGGCGCGTCTCGCCGGTCAAGGCGCCGTCGCGGCAGGAATCCCCAGCGCCGACTGTGAAGAAGGAGAAGGCGACAGCAAAGACAAAGGTCGGCAAGGCGATTGCGCGCATGCGCAACGACCACATCAGCAAACGTGCATCCTCGGTGCCGACTGGCAGCACCAGGGACGTTGCTTCTCCGCGTCTCGGGCCCGTGGCCGACGATGAGGTGGATGTCGCGTTGTCGTCGTCGCGGCCAGCTAAGCGCGAAAAGGAAAAGGACAAGGAAAAGGACAAGCTCCTTCCTGCACCAAAGCTCGAGTCGAAGGCCAAGGAGAAGAAGGCGTCGCTCGACACGGACAAGAAGCGCGAAAAGGTGACCGAGTCGGACACGTCCAGCGACAAGCGCAAGCGTAAGTCGATGGCACGCGACTATACGAGCTCTGAGGATTCGGACAGCGACGACGGTCGTGGCCGTGGGCGCGACCGCAAAGTCAAACCGACGGCTACCGCTGCCAAGGCAAAAACAAAAACCAAGCCGGCACCTGCACCGACAAACGGGAAGCGGGCAAACGGACGGCGCGCGACACCGACCTGGTCTTCAGACGACGAGCGCGAGACGGACCGGGAGGGGCGCGAACGAAAGCGCCGGCGCGAGGACCGCGACCGCGAGGCGGAGCGTGCAAAGGAGCGTGAAAAGGAGCGCGACAAGGAGCGTGTCCGCGAGCGCGAGCGTGAACGAGAGCGTGAACGAGAACGCGAACAGGAGCGGGACCAGCGCGAGCGTGAGCGCGAACGGGACAAGCGCGACCGCCAGCACGAACGCGACCGGGACAAGGACCGCCGCGAGCGCGAGCGTGTCCGCGACCTCGAACCCGGCGAGGTCCCCGAGGTCCCCGCAAAGCGCCGCCTCGAGAACGGCAACGGCAATGGCAACGGCCACGCCCGCGGTCACTCGCGCACACCCTCGACGTCTGGGACGCGCGACGCAAAGTCCCTCCAGGAACGCTACGACACGCTGTATCCACAGTACGAGGCGCTCGCGGCCGAGCTCGCGGGCGTATACCAGGCCGCCGAGCGTGTGCGCCACGGCTCGCCGGGCCCACTCATGAGCGAGGCAGACGTCGCGAGCAAGGTCGCCCAGTGGGAAGAGTGGCATCGCGAGCTCGAGGGGATACGCACGCGGTTCGGCAGCTAGTCGCGAGCGAACCCACGAGCGTGCTGGAGGACGCGACGAACAGGCGATCACAGAGAGGAGCGCAGACGACAGGCGGAGGAAGGCAGGGAAAAAGCTGCCCTCGTTGGGGCATAGGTCGATGGAGGTACGAGTGTGAGGCGAGCTCGCACCGGTGTGTCCTTGCTGGCCGCCGGTGAGCGACCGAGGCGATCGTTGTATATATAATTCATCTGCATGGTGTATAGCCTATGACCTTGGTGTGAACAGGGGGATGATACTGACCAAACGTGGTATTGTATAGCCTATGACCTTGGTGTGAACAGGGGGATGATACTGACCAAACGTGGTATTCCACCTTGCAACGATCCGCCGTTCACCACCTCGTACTAACAGTCCAGAACAAAAAGGCGCTCACCGAATACCAGCAGCGTTTTCCGCCTACCTCGACGCGAACTCGGAGTGGAGCATTGGAAGCGAAGGGCTGTGGAAGAAGCGGTATATGGTAGTGTAAGAACCGCCAGGACTGCCGTTCCGCATGCCAAAGGCAGACGGCCTGTGTTGTCACAGTGTCAAAAGAAGCCCCCGTCATTGTTGTTGTGGCCGTTATTTCAATCCTATCTACCGGGGCAGTCTTGTATTGGCCAAAATCACCCCCTGCCCGGGCCTGTCACGGGTCACAGATACTCAACCATGTACCCCAGCAAGTTCGGCTGACAGATAGACTTGTTTATGGACTCTTGTTTGCACAGCACTGTTCATGAGTTGGTGAATGGCGTTGTCGTCTGGCTGGGAATCACGTGACAAAGTGGCCCCTGCATCCCCACGGGGTAATGTTGTCGCGTCGAATGTCGTGTCTGAGTGTGTCGCAGTCGTTGACCTTTTGCGTCTTGTCCATTTCCCATTTGCCCAGAACAACAACACCTACAGGTATATGCTGGACAGAGACACCCGAGTCACCCTGTCCACCATGACGATGCCTACGACCAAACCCCCCCTCGATCACATAATGTACCCGCACATCATCGAGGACATCATCCACTACGTATCCTCGTCGCGCCGCACGCTCTTTGCCCTCCGGTGCGCGTGCGGCATCTGCAACATTCCCGCCGTCACCGACCGGTACCTCGTGTCACACCTCGTCATCTCCCAGGAGGGTGACAGTATCGACACGTGCGTTGAGGTCCGCCCGCATGGATGTGGTGCGGGGTTTATGCCGTGGGGGAAGTATACCTCTGCCGGCGAGAAGAGCAAGGCCCCGGCCAACGACGGCGGCGGCAGCCAAGGGGACACCAACCCCGACACCGAAGACGGCGGCAGCCAAGGTGACACCAACCACGACACCAAGGACGGCGGCAGCCAAAGTGACCCCAACCACGACACCGACGACGGCAGCAGCTCGAGTTTCACGGCAGGCGGCATCGCGCCAGTGTCCGACGACTCCGACCCAGGCATCTCGCTCGGCGACATGGACGTCGACCCAGACACCGATTCGGACACGGATCCCGACTGGACATGTTCCATCTCAAGCGAAAGCGATTCGGAAGACGACGACGAAGAGCAAGGACGGGTTGCCCACTGGCACGACTCTGGTGTCTCTTCTTTGGGACGCCCTACGGTCCTCGACATTGTTGGGGAAGTGCAACAGGCTCTAGACGATGGATTTCGCTCCCCCATCGTCGTTGACAACTTGCAAACCGTCCGACTCGTCCCGCATCCGCACTTCAGCGTACCCTCAGCCGTTCCGTCGTTTCGGGACGATGACGAGCAGCGGGTCTATGGCGAGTCCAGTCTATTTGTGGGCCAGTTGTATCCCGACATTGTGACGCCGTCCCAGTCGTCGCTCGTCGCTTTGGGACCCATCACGCACGTCGTTCAGTTTGCGCACTGGTATGAACGAGGAGGCACCTGCCTACGGTTGTTACCGCGTTTCTTTGTCGATCTCTTGAGACCACACGAGGGCACTAAGTGCGTCGTATACAACATTATATTCCGCAACGACGAGAAACGGTTTGGCGGCATCATCAACGCACCAAACCTCCAACACGCACACGGACTCAATGACCTCGTGTTCCTCTTTACCATGGAAGGCGAGAAATACATCACAAAGACTCATTACTCTGTCGGGATGTTGTCTTCGGTGCTTGAATGCGTCGCAAGGCTGCTTGGCCGTCCCCATCCACCCTTTATCACGTTTGTGGGGCTTGAAAACGTGCCCCCGCAATGGGTGTACGGCGACTGCAACTGGCACGGCAAACCCGCGATTTACGTGGCTCTCGAGATCAATCGCATTCTTCGTGACGCCCATCCATTATGGGCAGAACACAGACATCGACAAGCCCATACGTTCGTCGAGATCCTCACCTGGCAGCAGTACCGCGAACAAGTCAGCGACAATCGGTACCGCCTCGAAGTCGACATGTAGGATGCCGTACACCACAACAACTTGAGCCGTTTCCGCATATCCAACGTTAGTACCACAATGTCCACAAGCAACGTCTGCATTGTGCTGGCGCTCAAGAGTCGTCCACTGACCTCAGACTTTTGAAATCCTCACCGTTGGGGTCCACTGTCCACGTATCTTTTCCACCCTCTTTCCGCCACGCCATTGTCCCCACCCGCCAACCATGGCCAGCATCGCGCGATTCAATTCCGGCTACACGAGCATTGCTCCACCACCCCCGACAGTTGAGCATTTCTCCCCACCGAACCCCGACGCCTTTGGGGGCCGTCTTCGGGCCGCCCTGTCAATGTGGCATAGACGCCACACCCGCTTCCGCGACATCGCGACCATGGCATCAGCCTTTGTCTATACCACCGCTCTCTACTTGTATTTAAGGCTCAGAGGCTCTGGGAATAGATGCATCGCTCTTCCTTTCATCCGGTGAAGATGTGAGGGATTCTGTTCTAGCATCAGGCAAATCTTGGCCGCGAGGGTTTCGTGGTAAATATTTTATGGCATTCTGCCACCTCAAGCGGGACAACTTACACACTTCTCTGGGTGCTTCATGTGCATATCACGGTTTTCTAGTGTAATTGTTGTCGGGTGTGCCAGTATCGCTTTCGTTAAATTTGAAAGAGAGACCACAAGCGTTGCATGAAGAAGAGCATGCCGCGGTTTGTTCCTTTCATTCAATAGAACGCCATGACATCCAGTACGTATAGCGGCATGCGGATCCGATCGCACAGAATTCGATAAAAACAGTAGAGGCTCATAACTGAATCACCGCCAAGCGCAACTAATGATGGACGTGAATATGCAAGGGTACAGCGCATGATAGTGACATCCACTCGCAGTCTGTAGCCACAGTATCAGAGTTTCACAAGGAGGGTCTTACACGTTAATATTGACTGTGGCATTCGAGGAACGTCCATGCCCGTCGCTTGTTATCAATGCGTGAATGCTTCTCAACGCCTGGTCTCAACGTTTGTTCCACGAAGGAAAGAAGGGTCGCGTCCCTGCTGTGCGATTAATACCTGCTGCTGTAGCCTTCGCCCGGCGCTCCTTCGAGGATTGTAACACCATTGGACGGTCCTATCTGTACCTCCTATGCGGCCAGCTGTGATCCGTGACAGGACTGGACTGGAAGTGGTATTGGTGGATATAAGGGCAGAAAAAGGACAAAAGAGGGTAAAGAAAAAGGACTAGACCAGTGTGACCTTTGTGGCAAAACTGCATCTTGTCTTGTGGGGGCGACAGCGGTCCGATTTACCGTGGTGGGTTTGCCGTAGTGGCCCACTTCGCCGAATCGTCGTCGTTCATATCATCGTGCCTACAATTGACCACGTTACATATGTTCGCCAAAACACGTCCATCCTAATCCTTTTCTTCGCCTTCTTACCCTTCCTCTTCTTCCTCGTAGAGCCCCTGGTAACCTTAAGGCCTTCGGCCTCGGGCCCCTTCTCCGTTCAGCTTGGCGCGGCGACAGGCCATCTTGGCGGTGCCTAGCTGGACTTTGTCGTCTGTGGGCATGGCAGCGTAGTCGTCGCGAAGGTTCTCATTGCGCGCGTCCTTTTCCGCCTGTGGCTTCTTGGCGTAGCGCTTGCGAGACTGAGCGTTCTCCTCGTCCTTTTCGCTCCTTCCCATCTTGCTACGCTTCTCCTTCTTGCGCGCTTGGTCGAGGGCCTCGTAGGACCGACGATGCTGCGCGCGCTTCTTCTTCTTCTTTGGCTGCTTCCGCTTGTAATCGCGGTGGTACGCCTGCGTCATCGAGCTGGTTCTGGAAGTACGTCTTCTGGTGCTTGTAGGCGTGGCGGTACGCCTTGTTGACCTTGGCCACCGCGGCCTCGCGCTGATAAATCTCGTAGTAGTCGTACGCGGACAACGAGGCGACAGTGGGAGTGTAAGTCGCCGACGTGGACGAGGTCGAGACCGACGACGAAGTAGATGACGAGGTCGAGCGCAGCTCGCGAGCGATGAGGCGGGCGAGAGCGGACATTGTTGTTGGTTTCGGTTGGGGGTGGGCGGGGTGGGGGTGGTTGATAGGTAGAGTGGCGCAACGGTGGTGCTTACGGTGAGAGATGAGTTGCTCCTCGCGGCGCTTCGTTGGCGGAGTACATCACGGGTCTGCGATCCCGTCCACATGAAGAGCAGACATCCGCAAAAATGAGCGAGGAAAGCGTCGAGGTTGTGCTCCTCCGGCCTTCGGGATGATCACCGTGCCGACGAACACAGGCTGATCGTAGCGGTCTTTCGCACGACGGTACTTGTCGGCGAACCTTTTGCTCGCCTCCCACCTGTGGTTGAGGCGGCGAGGTCGGCGCTGGGCCGTGTACCCGTTATAGGCGATGTCGGGCGTGGCCTTCGCTGATTGCTGACGGTTGGTGCGCAGAGCAATCTTCTGATAGGAGAGTATGCCCGTGAGCTCGTAACCACCAATGGCGGCCAGCTCGGGGGCCGTGGGCGCAGGATCACCGTCAAGGCGGCGGACGAGGAGCGCGAGGAGAGCGGGGTTGATGAACTCCATAAACGCGCTGAAGAGGACGACGCGAGCCTCCCGAGCGCTGGCGAAGACGCGCCCGCCCATCAACACCTGCTTCCAGCCCCAGCTCGTGGTGCTGTCGGAGAGCGCGATGTCGAGGAGGCGGTTAAAGTTGGCCCTCATGCCGTCGACCTGAACATGGGTGAGGTCGTCGGCATAGAGCCGAGGCACGTCGGCGGCGGGACTGGTGTCGTCGTCGTCGCTCCCGTCGCTGTGCTCGCTGTGCTCGCTGTCGTCGTCGCACGACGCGCTCTCGTCAGTGAGCATGTCAACATCGTGATCGGCAGCGGCCCCTTCGCTGGGCGCGGGCGAGGAAGGCGATCCTGCCTCGCAAGGAAGGGGCGAGACGTGCGGTGCGACCCCTCCTCCTCGTCAGAGAAAGAGGGCGCGTCGTCCTCAACCGGTAGAGGCAATGGGAGGGGCTCGACCTCGGTGGGTGGGGCCGAGGGGGAAGAAAGTTGGTCGTCGGGCGGGGGGGAGAAGGGAGACCAGCGGTCGTGGGGCTGGGAAAAGAACCGGGCGTACGACATGCGCGGGCGGCGGCGCGTGCGTGCCATGCCGAGTTGGGCCTGTTGAACCCGTTGATCGGGCTGGTCGGTAGGAAGGGGATGATCGAGAGTAAAGAGTGTCAAAGGATTACGGGAGTAGGAGGTGGTAATCACACCCGGTGGGAGAAGGAGGAGAGAATGGGGAGGGAAGCGAGAAGAGAGAGGGAAGGAGAAGGATTTGAGGAGAGTGAGGAAGGTGAGGTGAGGTGAGGGAGAAGAGGTTGAATGGAAATAGCCGAAGGGCAAGACTATGTTAAGGAGGGGGGTGGAGAGAGGACTGATGTCGAAGCAAATAGGGTTAAGGAAGTAGATGAGGGAGGGAGCGGGATGTTGTGTGAAGAATGGAAGATAGAGGATAAAGGATGGAGGAAGGAATTAAGAATGAAGAACGAAGGAAGGATGGAAGAAGCGGGTAGGAAGGATAAGGGAGAAGGAAAGAAGGATGAAGGAGAGATGAAGGACGGAGAAAAGGGCAATGGAGGAGGCCGGGCAATCGGCGAGGAACGTAGATGGGTTTCGGTAACAGTAAACGTGAAGAGGTGAAGCAGAAGAAGAGTGACGAGAGTGACGAGAGTGTTTTGGCCGGTGGTCCAGAGACCAGACGCGTAATTGAGGGACGTGCAGATGGAGAGAAGTGAGAAAGAACGACAAGATGAAGATACATTCCCAACTTGAAGGCAGTCGCGCGCTAGTCGCGTCAGGTCGTGGTCCGTGTGTTTGGTTCCGCTCCCCATTTGTGCATGACGTAACATAGGGCCACGTGAAATTGCTTGGCGGATGGGTGGAATACAACGGGATCAAAATTTCCAACTCCTCACGCACCGCCGCCTGCCAAGCTGCCACCTATGTGCAGCTGGCTGTGAATGTCCTGCATGTCTTTGTGGAATCTGGCCAACCAGCAGCACCTGCAGTGGTGCAACCAGCTCTCGGATTGTTGGTCATGGCAAGGTCACAGCCACTTAGTTGGGACAGATTGTGGAACTAGAGTCTTTCTGGGTGGGTGCAAGTGCGCTCATGCAACTGTGTTGGCTGGGTGACGGAGGGCTGGTACTGTAGCGCTTGCGCACCTTGCTTGATACAGATCGATCGCCGTGGCGCGTGGCGTGAGTGGGTTGTGGTTTGGTAGAACATGAGAGCAGCCGCCACAGAAGTGGAGGTCACGTGACCCGAAAGTGGCACCACGTGGCAGCGCCACCAAACTCCTTCAGTCCTCCTCCTCAAACCACCACCCTCCTCACCACCCTCTTCCGACCACTTCTCGTGCCTAAACCGCTTCGTATCGCCCCCAAACCGCTCGTAAATCCATATGTGCTGCATCTTCACCTTACAACGCCTTTAGTACACGCGCTTGAATGGAGGAACGGCCTTGCACTCGTTCTCGTCAAGGGTGGTACCGATAACCTTGCGGTACTTGAGCTCGACGTCGGGCTTGGTGTGGTCGGGCTGGAACGAGAGCGTGTGCTTCATCCATTCCTTATCGTCTCGGTCGGGAAAGTCCTCTTCGCCTTGTCAGCATTGCTCTCTCTTGACTAACCCCAGACTTTGAGTAAAGAAGAAAGGTCGAAGGTGGAAAAATGATCGGCAAAAATGATGATCGGCACTTACCACGTGCGTGAGCGCCACGTGACTCCTTACGGGCGGCGGCGGAGACGACAGTCTGCATGGCGCACTGGAGGAGGTTGCGGAGCTCAAAGGTCTCGACAAGGTCCGAGTTCCAGATGAGGGAGCGGTCCTTGATGCCGACCTGGTCGTAGGTCTTGAAGACCTCGGTCATACCCTTGACACCGTCGTCAAGCGACGACTGGGTACGGAAGACGGCGGCGTCGGTCTGCATGGTCTTCTGCATCTTGAGGCGGATCTCAGAGGTGTGGAGGGGGCCGTCCGAGGTACGCGTCTTCTCAATGTAGTCGATGGTCTCCTTACCGAGGTCGTCCTTCATGGGCTTGTGGGGGGTGTTGGGTGCGAGGGTCTCCTTGATGTGGTTTGCGCAGGCGCGGCCGAAGACGACAATGTCGAGGAGCGAGTTGGCGCCGAGACGGTTGGCACCGTGGACCGAGACACAGGCGGCCTCACCGGCGGCGTAGAGGCCGGGGACGACCTTGTCCTCACCCTTCTCGTCGACAGTGATGACCTCACCGGTCCACTTTGTGGGGATACCACCCATGTTGTAGTGGACAGTGGGGAGGACGGGAATGGGCTCCTTTGTAACGTCGACACCGGCGAAAATGGCGGCCGTCTCCGAGATACCGGGGAGACGCTCGTGGAGGATTTCAGGAGGCAGGTGCGAGAGCTGGAGGTAAATGTGGTCGCCCTCGGGGCCGACACCACGGCCCTCACGGATCTCAACGGTCATGGAACGCGAGACAACGTCGCGCGACGCCAGGTCCTTTGCGGTGGGGGCGTAACGCTCCATGAAGCGCTCACCCTTCGAGTTGAGGAGGTAACCACCCTCACCACGTGCGCCCTCGGTGATGAGACAGCCCGAGCCGTAGATACCCGAGGGGTGGAACTGGACAAACTCGAGGTCCTGGAGGGGCAAGCCGGCGCGGACAACCATGCCGTTACCGTCACCCGAGCAGGTGTGGGCCGAAGTGCACGAAAAGTAGGCACGACCGTAGCCACCGGTGGCAAGGACCGTCTTGTGCGAGCGGAAGCGGTGGAGGGTGCCGTCCTCGAGGTTGAGGGCAATGACACCCACACACTCGCCGTCCTGCATCAGGAGGTCGATGGCAAAGTACTCGATGAAAAAGTTGGTGTTGTGGCGGAGCGACTGGCCGTAGAGCGAGTGCAGGAGCGCGTGGCCGGTACGGTCGGCAGCGGCCGCACAGCGGTACGCCTGGCCACCCTTGCCAAACTTGAGCGACTGACCACCGAACGCACGCTGGTAAATCTTGCCCTCCTTGGTACGCGAGAAGGGGACACCGTAGTGCTCGAGCTGGAAATAAGTTAGCTGCTGTACAAGAATAGCGAATCGCTCCCGGCTCACCTCAATAACAGTGTTGGGCGCCTCACGGCACATGTAGTGGATGGCGTCCTGGTCACCGAGCCAGTCCGAGCCCTTGACAGTGTCGTACATGTGCCACCGCCAGTCGTCCTCGGTCATGTTGCCGAGCGCAGCGTTGATGCCGCCCTGCGCCGCGACGGTGTGACTACGCGTGGGGAAGAGCTTGGTAACACAGGCAGTCTTGAGGCCAGCCTCGGCTATGGAAGATGGGTCAGCTGCTGCGGTCGTGTGCGTGTGTGTGTGTCGATCTTCGCACCAGGGCGCGAGACACAGAAACTACTTACCAAGACCGAAGGCCGCACGGAGACCAGCACCACCGGCACCGCTTCACGTCGTCAGCTCTCTTCCCAAATACCAACGTCCTCTGCATGCTCGCGGGCAGACTTACACAACGACAGCGTCGAACCTGGTTTCCCGTCAGCGGCTGCTCGGACAAACTAAATTGCGAAACCCGTCCATAAACTTACTCGTGGTCGATGACGGGGTAGCCCTTGTGCTGACCAAAGTTCTGTGCTCGTCAGCAACCGCAGCGCGGCCATCATCCTGAGGGCGGGGGCGCACAACTCGGTAGCGCACACGGCATGCAATCGCCGCCTTTGCAACACCCAACAACTCCGAGAACCAACACCCGTTCCACTCTTCTTACGCACAGGAGCCTCCTGGGCACGAGCAGTCTGCGAAGCGACAACGTAGCTGCGGGCCTGGCGGGCAGCGACGCCGGCGGCGCGGGGGCGAGTGAGGGCGCGCGAGAGGCGCATCATCTTTGGCAAGGCAGAGAGGGGGTGGAGTGGTGATGAGCAAGGAAAAGAAAGCGACGACGACAGGGTCGGAAGAGATGGTGGTGGTGGTGTGGGCGGCTGGCGGCTGGGAGCGTGTGCAGTGCAGGCCTAGGACTGGCTGCAGGCTGCTGTCCAACTTGGTAGGCCGGGCTGGCAAATGCGGCGCGTGTCACTGGCTGGAGCAAGGCAATCCCTCGTAGGCGGAGTGTTGGTGCCTGCCCGCCAAATCCGCCTAAGTACTTTCTGTGCTCATACGCCTATGCGCGCCGCCTACGTCCGCCTGCTTGGGTGCCTCTGCCTGGGTGGCCCCGGGGTCCGGGTGTAAAGAACCCCGAGTGAACTCCGATTACACCCGAGGTTGCACCCAGTGACCGCTCTGCTTGTCTTCCCACTGGATGAATCGGGTCCGCCCGATCCTACCGCGGTCTTTGCGACATGCCCCCGTGTGGCACTCCTGGCACATGAGCATCGTGCAAGCATCCATAAGAGATGCCACCAGCAAGGTTATGACTATACCAAGGTGAGCTGTTGCAGAGGGGATGAGTCTTGTTCGTTGTAAAGTACAACTCAGCAGTGCGTCCGATGCCTGCGAGGCTCGTCGGTGGATGCCTTTTGTCATCTTTTCTATTGCTTTTGGTAATGGACCTTGGTTTGATCCCAAAGTCGCATGCTTGGGATCGTGCACGACGGGTCTCAACCTGTATGGAAGGTGGCTGCAAGTGCATGGTGCAGGATTGCAAGAGACGCACGGACAACGTGTATGTGGTGCACCACTGCCCCCGGATTTGTACGACGATCAAGATGGGCCACAACGACGATGATCGCAATGTTGAGGACGATCCGACGATCCAACCACGCGATAATCACGACGATCCTGCCAGTTGCTCCACAGTTTCCACAGTATCCACAAGTACACATGTGCCACCTAGAGCTCCAACTGTGCTCCCGTTGTCTCGACTATCACTGTCGTGTCCTCTCCTCACACCTGCATGGCGCACCCGACTGGCACACCCACTGGCACACCACTGGCACTTCTCGAAACAATACATGGACAGCTACGGGGCTACAGGCGCGTCTCGGACGCTCGCCACGGACGTGGCTTTTTTGTATTTTCTGCGGGACATGTCAGCAGCGCGTTCTATGTGTTTAATGGTCAACATACCTATCGTACAGATAGTGGGCTGCGTGTATCTCCCACGGACCCCCGAAGCCGCACCCAAGCCGAAGCTTGGGCTTTATTCGCGTGCGCGGCCGCCGGCACCGGCACCCCCGACGCTGACGCCGAACTCTTTAGACGACACGCAGCACGAGCATTAAAGCCCACACGCCCGCCTTGGTCCGATACTCCTCCCTCTCCCTCCCGACGACCTCGACTTTACCCTGCTGGGCAATAGCGTCTACCTGCGCGGCGTACCCGCCCGACACCCAGATATCCTCGAGGACGGTAGCGACGACGTACCCGCCCGCGCGAGTGACGCGGACAAACTCGTCGAGGACGCGAGGGCCGACATGGCCCTGCGTGAGGGTGCCGACGCAGACGACGGCGTCGTACGCGTCATCCGGGGCGGGGATGGGCTTGGTCAGGTCGGCCACCTTGAGGGAGCGGTAGGCGCGCGTCTGCTGGGCGACCGAGAGCATGCCGGGGGACAGGTCCAGGCCGTCAATGGTGGTGACGCCGCGGTGCGCGAGTTCCGCGCCGACGAGGCCCGTGCCGCATCCGGCGTCCAGGATGGTGAGCGCCGAGGGGGCGGTGCCGTTGGGGTGGGCGTGCCCGTTGGTGGCGCCGTTGGGGTGGGCGTGCCCGTTGGTGGCACCATTGGCGGTGCCGTTGGTAGGGATGCCGTTGGCACCCGCCGGCTTGGCACCCACGACGCGCAAGAGCGTCTCGGCCGCACGCGCAGGCGCCACATAGCCCTGCGTCTCGCCGGTAATGTCGGCGTCGTAGCTCGCAGCCCACTCGTCGTAGGCCTGCTGCATCGCCTCGGGGTTGCTGTCTAACGCGAGCTTGTAGACGCGCTCCAGGAACGGGTTACCGGCCGTGTTGACTGTCATTGTTGGTGGTGTGTTTGGGTGGGTGTGGGTGTAGGCTGGTGAGGATGGTGTGGGTGTATGTGTGGGTGGGTGTGGGTGGGGGTCGGTGTGGGTACAGGAGAGAATGGACCGCGTCGAGTACGGGGGTAGTTTACAAGGCAAGGTGGTGTAAACCTGAGCGGAGTGGTAGGTGCAGTGGTGGTGAACGCCTGGTGAGTGCGTTTGCGCGTGGGGTGGGTGGGGGGTTACGACTGGGGAAGAAGGGGGGCGAGGGGGAGTGGGGGTTAAGAGTCGGATGGGGGGATGGACAAACCGCCCTCCGTCAGAGGCGCCCTTTATGCTGTTTGTAAACGGCCTCGCGGGCCACGTAGGGCAGTGAGCACGAGTGAGAACGTGTCAGGACGGCGTGAGACAGATGCCAGCGGTGCAACGGGGCAACGGGGGTACAGTAACGGGGGCAACGGGGGCAACGGGGGCAACGGAGGCATGGCAGCCACACCTCCACCCCAGGTCTAGCGGCGACCGAGGCATGGCACCGACGCATGGGGTAGCGAGCGGGGAATGGGGCATACGGCGCGGGTGCAGGTTGGAGCGCGAGTGCTGCCGGATGCCACTTGGCGACGCGATGGCGTCGCCTATAGGTCGAGCGGGGGTACACAAGAGGTACACAAACAGGACGTCAGACGTCACGGGCGTGCTGCGGATATGCGCGCATCAGTGTGCTTGTGCGTGTTGCTCTTGCGGCGTACTAACTGACGTTGGGTGTCACACGCGGGGGGAGGGTGGGTAATCTACGATTCGAGGGTGGTGGAGGCAGAGACACAGAGGCAAGACAAGCAAGGCAGGCAATGGCCTTGTTTGCCAAGATGGGCAACCATCGAGGGTCGGATAGTCGATAGTTCCTGGATAGTCGGGGTGGACGATGCCGCGATGATGCCGCATACCGCCAGCACGCTCTGTAGATGTTTGTAATCGCGGGCGCCTCATCAGATTGTCGCTGCTGCGTGCGGTGATCTAGACGTCGTGTTCTCACGCCGGCGCGGGAATCGCCCACACCCTTGGAGCCACGGCGCCTCGTCGTCCATGTCAGGCACAAGATGTCTCCCTCGGCGTGCGCTAAGACGGCCTTGGCGCAAGTGACGGGCGGCCACGGTGGTAATCTGCTTGCGCACTGGGTTGCATGACGACAGCCGCCGTGACGGCGCGGGCATGAGACCCGGGCATGTGACCGATGTGTGTGGTGTCTCAACAGGGCGACCAACTAGAGATAAAAGATAAATCGACCCGTGACCACGACCCAGGGTGCCTTGCGATTCATATCATTCCATGGCGGAATGCCCACAGCCCCCTCAACTTTCCTCTTCAAGGCACAAAGGCCGCATCGACCTCTCAACCATCGCGTCGACCTCTCAACCATCTCAAAAACCCATGTGAATGCTATTGCTCACTATGCATGCCTATGTACAAATCGGAAACTACACATCAAACGTACGTCACACCGCTGCTTCCCAGCTCAAAAGACCCAGTCGTCGTCGGCCTCTGCCTCGGCCCACGGGAACTTTTCGCGACTGCGGCGAGTCAGCCAGATTTTCCGGTATCGGCCGACGCCAGGTGTCAGGTTGCGCCATTCCCACTCACAGAGTCTTGGTAAACAGCTTCTCGAGCGGCACATCGTACTTTTTCGCCCACGCGACCGTCAGGCGCGGGTCCTGATCGTCAGCATCTGCCAGCTCATCGTCAAGAATAACTCACAATGTAGTTGATCTTGGATGTGCTCAGCGCGACGTCCTTGAGATTGTCCTTGTCGGTAAGCTGGACCTTGAGGGTCGTGATGCGCTCGTCGAGCTTCTTGATCTGCTCCAGCAGCTTCTCCTCCGTGGCGCCCTTCTTCGGCTCAATCTTGCCCGACTTGCGCTCCTTGGCCAACTGCTTGTGGTCCGCCTTGACCTCCTTGAGACGCTCGTTGAGTACCGATTTGGGCTGCGCAGGCTGCTTCTCCTCCTTGAGCTTGGCATTCTCCTTTTCAAACTTCTTCTGCGCATTGTCGAGTGCCTTTTGCAGTAACTCCTCTTCGTGGCGCTCCATAAACTCGTCGTCCATGTCCGACTCGGGCTCGAGGCCCTTCTTCTTCTTCAGCTTGGGGTTCATGCCCAGCAGCGTCAGACGAAGTCGCCGGCGCTGGTACTTGACCGCGCGGATCTTGTCGCCAAACTTGGCGAACGACTCGGCAAAGTTCTTGCTGACCGACTTTTGATGGTTACACAAAATCGCAACGTCGCGGTTCGCAGTGTTGTACGCCGCAATCTTCTCGGCGACCGTGCCGTTCTTGGGCGTGTTCTTGAGCTGCTGCTGGAACGTCCACGACGCGTTGTAGGTACGGAAAACCTTGGCCGTAAGGCCCTTCATCTGCTCGTTTAAGTACTTGTTGAGCAACGAGGTCTGACGTCAGCGTTGGTCCGTGTCGCAGCTAAAGCTCACGTTCAGGCGGTCAAACAGGTCGTCGCCCTTCGTCTTGGGGTCCCCCTTGAACAGCTTGATGTTCTTGAACACCTGCTGATCCACCTCGACCTCCTGGTGGTACCGCATCGAGTCCTTGCCAAGAAAGTCGAAGACGACCTTGTTCGGGGGCGCGAGTGTAACGTGCTCGTAACGAAGCGAGCAACAGCCGACCGTGTCCGCCTCGTCTTCGCCCTTTTCGTTACCCGCACGGAGCGCCAGTCGGTCGATAAAGTACAGCGCCGTCGCACGCTGGCGGTCGGCCATGACCTTGGACTTGAGGTCTCGGGTATAGTCGGCACGAATCTTGTCGACGTGCTTGATGAGCTCGCGCGCCTTTTCAAACTTGGCGCGGTCGCTCTGGCCCTTCCACGACGAGCCTGCAGAAAGGAAGACGTACTTGGACTGGCCGTTGACATTCTCCTTCCAGTGGGCCAGCCAGGTGACCGTGTTGTCAGACTGGACAGCCTTCCACTTGCCAGGAATGTTGGGCACGGGGATCGGTGCGTCCTTGCCAATGTTGATGATGATGTCCTCGGGGCGCAGACGCTTCTTAAGAGTGCCCTTGCGTGGGTGCTCGCCACGGCCGCGGAACAGGGACGGCGGCTCGGCGCGGAAGTTGCCAGTCTTCTCCTTGCGACCGTCCACCATTGCAAACAGGTACGGCGCTTCAAGCTTGTCCTTTGCCTCCTTGAGACTGAGTGGGTTAGTCTCCTGTCGTGACTCGCACACCCACGCTTTCTTCTCGTCCTTGGACAGGCCCTTCTTGCGCTCGCGCTCGGCCTCAAAGTGGTCAAACATGGCGCGGAAGTCGCACTTGTCCAACGATGTGATCTTGACCTTTTCCTTCTGACATGGTCAGCAAGAGCAGCACAAGAGGGCACGCACTGGTGGGTACTTGGTCACAATTTCCTTGAAGTCGCGGAAAAAGTTCTTGCGGAATGTCTCGTCCTTGGCGTGGTCTGTTTCGAGCATGGCGGCAAAGAAGCCAGCCACTTCTTCAGACTCGGGAGGAAGCGTGAGGGCGACACCGTCGTACTTCATCTTGACATTCTTGGGCAGAGGAATGTAGGGTGGAGGGAAAAGGACAGCGTTGTGTTCAAAGGTTGTCCACTTGACCGATCCGTCCCCGTTGGCCTCGTCCTGCTCCCACCACCGGAACTGTGTGGGTCAGCGCTACATCAAGGCAATATAACCCACCTTCTCGTCATCATCGTCATCGGCGCTCTCTTTCTTCACGGCCGGCTTCTTGGTCTGCTTGGTGGCAGCGGTCCTGCCCTTCTTCGCGAGTGGCTTGTCGTCTTCACTCTCGGGCTCGCTCTTGGCCTTCCTTCCACGAGCGGTGGTTGAGCTGTTGCGGGGCGTGGGCTTGGCGGCAGGCTTGCGTCCGCGGGCGAGGGGCTTCTCGTCCTCGCTCGATTCGTCGCTGCTCTCAACCTTGGCCTTGGCCTTGGCTGCGGCCCTGCCGCGCGACGGCGGCTTGGTCGAGGTCGAGCCATTCGATGCACGCTTGCGCTTTGCAAGCGGCTTCTCGTCGTCGGACGAGTCGGGAGAACTGGCTGGGCGCCTGGCAGCACCATTGGCCTGGGTGGGTTAGCCAACCGGTGATCGGAAGTTTAGTCGCGTGGCATGCTCCATCTCTGGTGAAATGGCAAACGTCACCTGCCGATTTACGGGAAACAAACTCACTTTGGCGGAAGCTGGCACCGAGGAAGGTCCAGCGTCGGTGCTGTCGTCGTCGTCCGAGTCATCGCTGTCGACAACACGGCGCTTCTTGGTGGCAGTACTGGCAACGCGACGTGGTTTCTTGCTCTGTTGTGTGTGTGTTTGTGGTTAGTCGCGTTCTCTCATCACACAATAAGCGCCACAACACGCTACCCCACGCGTGACGGGGCTCCCAAAACTACTCACCAGAGGTTTCTCGTCGTCCTCATCGCTGCTCTCTACGACGGCGCGCTTGCCGCCGCCGTTCGCCCTGGGCTTGGCGCGCGCCAGGGGAAGGTCGTCGTCCTCGTCGCTGTCATCATCGTGGACAATGGGGACGCCGGCGGCGCGTTCGCGCAGGGTGGAGTCGAATCCGGGCGCCTCCACCAGAGGCTCGGGCGATGCCATTGTTGATGATTGAGCGGTGCTAGAGTGTTTGTAATGGATATTCGAGTAGAGATGGTGGTGGCAAGGGGTTCAAAGAGAGTGTAGGGGATGGAATGAGAGGTGGAAGGGTGCTTGTGGGCAGTTGGAGGAAGAATGAATGCAGTATGAAAGAAGATGGGGAAGGTGGGGTCGGTGGTGGGTGAGTCGACCAGCGTACAGCCTTTTAGGGGACTTAGCCGTGGGAGGGGAGAGTAAGACGAAATGGCAATCCCTAGGACGGTCACCGTAGGCGGGAACAGGGGGACTTAGTCGTGAGAGCAGGGGGGCAAGGCAAGGGGGCAGGCCGCGGATTATTGGTTGGGTGGTGGGCAAAACGGTGGCGGGTGGGTGGGTGGAACAAAGGGAAGGCGCGGAAGCAAATTGTCGTGGCAGATCCAGACGGCGTTTGGAGCCGTGGCACCCATCCCTGCACTGCCTGCACTGCCTGCACTGCGCTCACAGCGGCCAACGGGGGTCCAGGGTGGCTGACTGGGCGGGCTGGGCAGGCTGGCAAGCTGGCACGTTGATGACGGCGTGTGCGAGTGAGATGAATTGGGAACCTGAGGCAATTGCTGCAAGCTGGACACGCGCTCGCTGAAGCATGCGGGGCCTGAGAGCGCCCACTCTGCCCAGTGCGCGGATGCGTCAGGACCCGACACGCTCTGAACCGCCAGGCTGCCAACGGATCGGCCTCAAGGTGGAGGTCGTACCAAAAGATACCAAGACCATTGCTGGGCGCGTTGGACTAACGGCTAACGGGCCAGACACGTCTCCACCACAACACCAACACCTACCACATTGATTGTCCCAACAACGCCCGGCTCACCAGCCTATAGATTTCCTCATCGCTGGTGACCTCATTGCATCTACTTTGATCATACACTAGCACGGGTACCTCGCGATCTCGACTTGCATCCTCGAGGGCAATGAACTTTCTCAAGTCGGTCACCTCGTCGGTGCTCAGCTCGACCGGTGTCTCGTTCCCATTCACCATCGGAGAGCGTATCCCGGGCATCGAAGCGGGTGCGACGATCTGGGATATCCGCGAGGGTGTAAAGAAGGTTAGCTAGCACGTCCGCAGTTGAGCTGACACGTCAGGACGATGGGAGCCCCATTACTCTGTTCATCTTTGACTCGACCCTTCCACCGCTCCAGCCGGGGAACAAGGACAGGCGCTCGCTCTTGCAGCTGGCAAGCAACGCGCTCAAGAAGCTGCGCACCATCAGGCACCCCGACGTGTGAGCTTGGCGCTGGTGTGGGTTTGTATGGACTGAGCTGAACAACAGGATCAAATATGTCGACTCGGTGGAGACCGAGACGCACATCTACATCGCGACGGAGCCCGTGCGCCCGCTTGGCGCCGTGCTGCGCGACTGGGGCACGAGCGGTGCCATATCTGGATCAGCGGCGAAGAAGAAGGAGGAAAAAGAGGCGTGGTTGGGCTGGGGCGTGAAGAACATCGCCGTGAGTATACTTCGACTCCCCCGCGGGGCCCAGCGGCCGACGACTGCAGTAGCTGACATTTAAGACCGCGCTTGCATTCCTCAACTCGCCACCACTCTCCCAACACCATGCGTACCTCACGCCCGCGTCGGTGTTTATCACGCCTGCAATGGAGTGGAGGTTAGGTGGCTTTGAGCTGCTGACAGGACGGGACAACGCGAGTGGTGTGCTGTGGGGCATGGGCGGCGTGGCACCAGGAGGAGTGGCCGAGTATTCCAGCCCAGAAGTAAAGAAGAACGGCTGGGCGGTGCTTAAAGAGTGAGTGAAACTGACATCTGACTATCCTGCTGACGTTGCAGGACCGACCCAGCTCTGGAAGACTCGTACCTCCTTGCCATGTTCCTGTTCACGCTGTATAACCCGGAGCGACCGATCCCGACATTGTCATCAGCACCAACACCAGCATCTGCGGGTGCACTGCCAAGGCGCCTCTTTCCTCTGTGGAAGCGCATGCTGAGCCCCAACGCGCGGGCGCGGCTGTCGACGATCAACTTTGTCACCGAGGCTGGCATTTCGGGGATCTGGAGCGACAACCCGCTTGTGACCCTCGTTGACGGGCTGGACGGCTTTGAGCTGCGGTCCGATGGCGAAAAGCAGTCCCTCTTGCGTATCATCAAGGACTCGGCAGACCACCTCCCGGAGCCGTTCCTCGTCCACCGCGTCCTCCCCTCGTTGCTGCACTCTGTGACGCTCCCGAACGCGCCGGCCGCGACCATGCTGCCGCTCATCCTCACCCTGGGCAACCAGGTCCCGCCCTCGATGTACAGCAAGGTTGTCCTCGACCCCGTGGTCAAGCTCTACGCCAGCCCCGACCGTGGAACACGTATGGCGCTCCTCGACGGCCTGGAGCAGTATGCGGACAAGCTCGACTCGCGGACGGTGTCTGAGCGGATATGGCCGCACCTCATCACCGGGTTCGCCGACACGGTACCCATCATCCGCGAGGCGACCATCAAGGCGATATACCCACTGGCGTCCAAGCTGACCGACCGCCTGCTGAACAACGACCTGCTGCGCCTGCTCGCCAAGATGCAGACAGACCCCGAGCCCTCGATCCGCACCAACACGTGTATCCTGCTCGGACGCCTCGCGCCCAAGCTGGGCTACAATACAAAGAAGAAGGTCCTTGTGCCCGCCTTTGCGCGCTCGCTCAAGGACTCGTTTGTGCACGCGCGCGTCGCTGCGCTCATGGCACTCATGGCGTCGGTGGAGATTTTCGACCGTGACGAGGTCGCCGCCCGCGTCATTCCCAACATGTCGTTTGCGCTCGTCGACAAGGAAAAAGTCGTCCGCGACCAAGCGTTCAAGGCAATGGCCATGTTTGTCAAGCGCCTCGAGGAGGACGTGGCCAGCATGCCAGACACGGTTCTCACCGAGGAGCAGCGCAACGGTGTCCAGGGTGTGGCGAACGGAGTCGGCGGAAGCGGTGGTGCTGCCCCTGCACAGGGGCGAGGACTAGCGACGGCCGCTGCCACCACTGCCGGTGCAGCGGGGGCGGGCCTCGTCACGAGTGCAGCTGGTGCTGCAGGCTCTCTCGCGGGTTGGGCGTTCTCGTCGCTCTCGAAGCAGATGGCGTCGGGTGAGGCCAACTCGGCGCTCACTGCCGCCAACGCGAGCCCCGCAGAGGTGGTACCCTCTCGCATGCCGACATTGTCTACCCCGGACACGTCGCGACGTCCCAGCAGCGATGTGGTACCACCCGCTGCGCGTGTGGCCTCGTTTGGCGCCAGCACCAGTGGTGCAGGAAAGAGCATGAAGCTGGGCGGGAACAAGCCAACGCCGGCGAGCCTGGCGAGCTCGCTCCTCGACGATCTCGACGACGACGAGGTCGCCAATGCATGGGGTACGGATCTGATCGACGTCAACGCCGACACGGATGACTGGAGTGAGTGGAGAGCAACGACGGGCGGCGATACACAGTACTGACAACCGCAGGCGCGTTCGAGACTGCCCCCATCGAGGAAGCGGTCGTGCCCCCACCACAAGACTACTACGTATCCGCACCCAAGCCGAAACCCGCACCTGCCGCACGAGTCACGCGCCCAGCACACTCCCGACCCGCTCCCGCACGTACCCCGTCGGCCTCGAGCTCGACACCGTCCTCTCCACCCCCGGTCCACGCGCCACGCCCGATCCGTGCCGCTCCCACACGTGCCGCACCCTCTATGTCCCGCTCGAGCTCGGAGATTTCCAAGTCGTCCACACCAGGACCCGGCAAGGCTGCGACCCCTGTCCAGCTCAGCGCGCTCAGCAAGGAGGAAAAGGAAAAGGAGATGGCGAGGCGGCGCGAGGAGCGCAAGGCGCGCATTGCGGCTATGAAGGCGAAGAAGTAGAGCGGATGCGGTGACTGAGCAGGCGGAGAAGGGCGGCAGGCCGAGAAGGAATGGTATAGAAGTGGGCGTGTGGGCAGAACCGACGCCGAGGCAGCGAGGAGGGAGGCGATCGGCGTCAGTGACATCTATCGACACTGTCATTGACGCTTGCGCTGGTTGCACCTCTCAGACGGGCTGGCTTGGGCATGGAGGCGGTTGGCTTCTTCAATAGTGCGTCTCCCAATAGAGGCGGGAGACTACAGTGGGAGGCACGAGACGAGGGAACGAGGACTACTGAGAGTGTGGCATAGCGGCGCAGACGAGCAGGCACAACGCGGCCCAAGTGCGAGGCTCGCTACAAACATATTCGTATCGCACCGTTGGAATGCGAGACATCTACTTTCATGCGACGTGGCTAGCAGGCTGGAGAGGCGGGGTAACTGGACAGGAAGGTTGCTGTGCTGTTTTCGGATAGGATAGGACAGGATAGCATATATACTCTGATGCTAGCCACGTCGAGGCGAGCGCCAACTGATCCGCAGTGGCAGTGGGCGCCAAGCGACAACACTGCGCCGATCAAACCAGGTTGGCGCTGAGCGCTGTCGGGTGCGGGCCTGGGCCTGGGCTAGCCATGGGCGGACGGGCGTCCTGCAACCGTGACTGTTGCCACTGCGCGTGGACATGCATACACGCCCGTCCACGAGCATTCAAGTGCATTGAGCAATTGGGCAACAATAACAAGGCTTCATGAGCAAAAAGAACATGTCCAAGCATCGGTACGGTTCTTTGATGGTTGATGGGAACGGGACATTGGGCGTGACAAAACACGAGTGTTTACGTTAATCCTCGCGCGGTTGCGAAACGCCACAAGCTTGACCCAACGTGCCCCAAATGGGCCGATGGGCCTGGCCCCAAGTCCGCCAAGTATGACCGCCAACGCAGCAAGCGGAAGCGTGCCAGCAAGCGCCATGGCATGACATGGCATGCACACAGACGCCACACGGTCTGGCCGCGGCCTCCTCCCTGCCTGCAGCCTGGACCCTGGCACCGACAAGGCGAGGAGAGTTTGATGCTCATGATGCTCTACTCTACACTCAACACTCGGCCGCGGGACGGGACCACCACCACCACCATCACAGCTCTGGGTGATTCACACTAACCACCACCAGCACGACGCAGTTGTCGTCGTCCATTCCACACCCATCCACAACACCACAACACCATCCATTCCTGTGTGCACTGCACCAACCAGCGGCACGGCACACGGGCACCGCTGCAGTCTGTCGTATTCGTACTCGACGCGCCCCTTCGCGCCCGCGCCTGCACCCGGTCACATACGCGCCCCAGCTCGATCTCTGTTGCATCCGTGCACACGAGCTAGCTGCTAGCTGCTGCCAACGAGCCAACGAGCCAACCGCAGCTGACCAGCCTCGTCTCGTGGCCTGGCTCAGACTGCAGTACATCCAGCGAGCAAGCTTGCACCAGTTCCAGTACAGCTGGCAGTTTGCAGCTTGGCAGGCATCGACGCCACGCGACGTCAAACCAACGCAAACGACAGTTTGACACACGGCGATAATAAACTGCCACGCCTCGGATCGAGCACGAGTACGACCGCCGCATCCGCTGCACTCTCCACGGCCGGTCCCACGTCTAGGCTCCGCCAGCTCCGCCAGCTCCGCCAGCTCGGCCCTGCGCACCTCCCGCGTCCTCGCTCCGACTCGCACCGACCGACTTGGTCTCGGCGCCGCGCATCACCATGTCCGGGACAACAGGTACGCCCCCGCCGAACCCCCCGCGCTGACACTACAGACCCGGCGCTTGCGTTGCCCTTGGACGCGTCGCGCAAGCCCGTGTCGGGACTGACTGACCCACCCGCGCCTCCACCCCCGGCATCGGTCCCACACCCATCAGCGCTCGCGGACGGCCCCGCGGCCCAGCCCAACCCAACTCCGCAGCCCTCGACGCAGCCCAACCCAGCTCCCCACCCCTCGTCCCCGCCCACCTCGCCTCCACCGCGCGCACGCCCCGTCTCGGCCCTCGTGCCCTCCACAGCCACGGCCGCGCCCAAACCCCGCTCCAACAGCAGCCTGACGTCGAGCCGGCCCGCGCCGCCGAGCCCCGCGCCGAGTCGGCCCCAGAGCCAGATCCTCACCAGCCCCGGGGTCAGTCCGCACCTGTCGCCGCGCAACTCGCCCGGCGTCGTGGGTGTCGGCTTTAGCGCGGCCGGCGCAGCCGGTGGAGCCGGCGCCCAATCGTCGTCTGCGTCCGCAGCAGCCCCAAGCAGTCCAATCGCGACGACGGGCGGCCCGGCGTCGCCGCCGCCGCACGGGCGCGAGCGCGCGTCGTCCTCGGTGTCCGCGGCCGGCAGGCGCAGGCGCCCCCGCTCCACCCTCGGTACCAGCGTCGTCACTGGCGCGGCTGCGGCTGCTGGTGCGAGTGCCGGTGCTGGTGCAGGTGTGCCCGCGGCGAGCGCGCCTGTGAGCCCCGGGAAGAAGGGGGCCGAGGAGCGCGAGAGCCGGAGCGAGCCGATCAGCTCGGCGGCGCTCGCCGACCTGGCCGAGGATGCCGAGCGGCCTGAGCTCGAGAAGACTGAGAAGGTTGAGCAAGCGTCTGCGCCGGTGTCCGAGCCGACAGCGTCGGATACAGTTTCGACGGCGTCTGTTGCGACGACCACGACGGCCACGACAATGGCAGACACGACAACAGCCGCTGGGGCCTCGTCGGTAGCGACACTCGTCCGCCGCGTGATTGTGCGCGACTATGCGTTCCCGGCCGCCGACGACCGGCACCTGGGGCTGGGGCCGACGCGCCCGCGCTCCAACTGGGGCGAGGGCGAGCCTGAGCCCATATCGCCGCCCAAGCCCGAGCGCGGGGGCGCGTTTGGGCTCACACTGGGCCTGGGCTCGTGGGGGTTCCTGCGGCAGCCGCGCGAGAGCGTCGTGGACGAGCCCGAGCCGACGGACGAGGACACGTATGGCGAGGAACACAACAATGACGAGTACTGGAGCGACGACGGCGACGAGCACGACGGCGACGACGGCGGCGCGGGGGGCGAGTATGGCGCCGACGACGACGGATACTATGCCGCCTTTGAAGACGAGGAGCCAGACGGCCTCTACCGCGCCGCATACCCGTTTGAGCCCGAGGGCCAGAACGAAATGGCCGTCGACGTCGGCACGCTCCTCGACATCCGCGGACGCGGCGGCGGGTCCGACGGGTGGGTCGTCGCTATCCGCCTCGATACGCGTGCCGAGGGGCTGGTGCCAGAGGGGTACCTCGAGCGGTGCAGTGAGAGCGAGTATGGGGACGAGTGGGAGGCCGTGAGGGAGGCCAGGGCCAAGAGGGATGCGCTGGCTGCGGAGGCCGCGACGGCGCAGGCCGAGACAAATGCCAAGGGGGCGGACAAGACGGCGACGCAGAAGATGGAAGGGACGATGGCAGAGACAAATGCCGAAGGGGCGACGGCGACGGCGGCGACGACAGCGGCGGCCAAGGCAGACAGCAGAGACGCGTACCAAAGTACAAGTACACTGTGAGGCAGCCACACGCACGTACGACGCACGCCGCGCCCGCAGTCTCCAGTCTCCAGCCTATGGTCTATGGTACACTGTATAGCGACTAAGCGACTAGGAGTACCCGCGCCGCACGCCGCACGTCGCCTGCGGCATGGACTGTAGGACATGTATCTCGTACACTACTTATCTGCGCGCATGTGTCGGGGAGTGGGATGGCGGAGCAGGCGGAGATGGACCTCGTTGGGGTTTGGTGTTGGTGTTGTGGTTGGACCGGGTTTGTTGGGTTTGAGGTGGGCTTGGTTGGACGTGTCCCGAAGGGCATGCCGACGCGCCGCAGACGTCGAACTAGAATCGACCCAGACTTTGCCCAGCCCTGGGCGTCACTTGTCATGGGCAGGCATTGTCATTGTCATGACGATTGCGTGGGTGGAGACGGAGGGCTGGCGGGCTCGTCTGCTGTCACTGCGTCTGGCGGACTCGGGCACGGAGTCAGCCCCGGCTCCGAGTCAGGCTGGGGTTCGTTCGGTGCACCGTTGGGCGTTCTGTCACGGCCATCGCCCAGTGTGTCCTAGCCTTGAGCCGTTCGTTCGTCGATACCTGTGGACAAGGCCGGGCTCCATATGTGCTCTACATGCAGACCAGAGTCTGCTCCATCGGGCCAAGACACCAGATACGGCTCGCGTGCCTACCCGATGCTGCGATACTGTATCGGAGCTTTGGGGGACACGACTGGTCGTTTGCCTTGCACCCCCGTTTGTTCTGCTCGTGCTTTGTCTCTCCGCTCTACCTCGTGGACGTCGGAACCATCAGAGTGGTGGAAACGTACAGCCCATGGCCAACGCGACGCTAATTTATATTTCCTAGGGAACAGTGCACTGCAGACGCGGCCGCGGTGCTCCTAGAGGTGCACCAAATGCGCCTGCTGTTTGCTAACTGCTGGCTGCATACACCCGCGCCCCTCGGTGGTTCTCAGCACACGTGCTCGCACGGTACAGAGGACAAAAGTTGCATCTCATCACATATGGCAAACAACGATAAAACACCATCAGTGGTCGAATACAGCTCGACCGTCCTCTACTCCTCACCATGCACTCTCCTCGGCACGTTGACATGGACATCTCATCCCCTTCCTCCACCCCCACTCCCTTCACACAGTCATAACCGTCGTCGTCATCGTGGTCGTGTTTGCGTTTGACGTTTTTCGTTTTCGTGTTTTGTCAACATCTAGTACGTGTCTTGTAGCGTCTTGGTAGGTTCTTGTTACAACTCTGGTTCGCGTCTTGCTCAGTTTTACGCCACCTGGGCTGCCTCGGCCGACGTTTCTGACCGGACCGCAGACCCGCGCCGCGGGGTATGTTGGTTTCCCTCGTGACTGTCGTCGTCTTCGTCGTCTGTGCTCTCGGGGTGCCGCCCCATGCCGAGTGCGCCGCGCACAGCGCCAACAACCTGCTCAACGTTGTCAAGCCCCGCGCCTGCGAGGGGTGCCGTGCGCTGTGTACGCCGCGAGAGCGCCGTCATTGGAGCCATGGTAAATGTCGCTTCAGACGTGTGTCCGTCCGGGACGTGCAGCGTGAGACGGAATGCGCGCGGGTGGGCTGCAGAGTCAGAAAATGAACATTAGCGCCAGTAGAGGCACTCACCCGCACACGCCGGAATGTCCCGAACGTCGTCGACAGTGCCCAGACCACCATCACACATTGGCAGAATACGAAGACGCGATGGTTCGGGCTTGCGCGATTTGAAAAAGTGCTGGCGGCCGGGGACAGGGACAGCGAGAGCCACCATGTCGTTGAACACGAGCAAGGTGAGCGTCTCGTCACGGCGGACTTTGGTCCGGAGGGTGGACATGCTGCTCCGTGGCCGTGGGCGGGCGCTGTCGGCCAGCGACGACGAGCACGACGCACTGCGCGAAAGCGTGCGCTCCTGGCGCACGGGAGACGTCGAACGGGAGACGGAGCGAGAAACGGGGCGGGAGACGGACCGAATCGACGACGCAGCCGACGATGGCGACGTTGCCGCGCTCCGAGGTACAAGTGCTTGTGGTGCGTAACCGCGCATTTCGGGCGACATGGCACCAGGAGTCGATCGGCCATTCAATGGCGATGTTTTGGAACTCGACGGGGCCAGCGTCGTCGAGAAGTTGGTGGACAGCGTCGCACGCAGTGAACGCATGCTGCCACCACCGCGGCTCGATAACGAGGCGCGGGATTCACGGCCGCCAACCTGGACGACCTGGGCGTGTGCGACGAGGCGACGGCCGCGGACAGCAAGCTCAAATCCGGCTGGAAGGCCATCGACGCGCTCCTCGAGCGCGAGGAGCTGCTGAAAGTCGTCCTCACCCGCCTTGGTGGACTCGAGACGTGAAAGGACCGTCTCAGTTGACTCGATAAGGTTCACCAGCGACTGGTGAGCCGGGTGAGACGATGGCGTAGCATCCAGAAGGCGCTGCAATGTCAGCTTCAACATCGGATAGATTGCAGCGCAGACTCACCCTCAGGAATAGTGGGTACTTTGTGAGGCGCTGAATGGGCTTGAGGAGCATGCTCCCAAGGCTGAGAGAACCAAGGGCCTTGTCGCGCATCTGCATGCGGATAAACTCGCCAAACGTGCTGTTGTCGTCTCGTGCACTCTCCTCGATCAACTGCGACACCGGGTTGAAGAGCACAATGTAGGGTTCGTGGCAGGCAAGGGACGGGACCCATGCGTGGAACTGGGCAATGAACCCTTCGAGAGACACAAGGTCCGACTTGCGCCGTTCGAGCTGCTGCGATGTTGAGAGTTCGTTGTGGGCCGACGTGACCACCTCGAGCGTCTCAAACAGCTCGCAGACGCCCGATGGGATGCCCGACATCCACTCGCCCTCACCCTGTGCGGAGCGCAACGGGTTGGCAAACAGCCTCAGGACGTCGCGGCAAGCGCGCACAAACGCAAACTCGGTTTCTGCCATCTCCCACAGGACCTCCTGGCGCTTGACTGCAAGGTGTCCGTCGGGTCCCGACATGAGGCGCGTATACGTCGCATCGTGCATGAGCGACTCACGCCATGACGCAGCACTGTCTCTGGAATGCGAGGGTCCAGCTCGGGACGACTTGCTGTATCCTGCGTGGGCGACACCAAAGAGACCAAACGACTCCTTGCGTTGACGCGGGGGCCGAGGAGGCTCACGCATGCTATGAGAGCTGGCAATCCGAGACGAGACTGTCGACGGCCGGCGGAGGCCCGACGCTGTGCGAGCCATGATCACCCGTGGCGGAGTGACCGATCCCAACACAGGGCGCGCCTTTTTCAGCGACAATGGAGGTGATGGGGAGCGCTGAGGGAGGTGCAGCTCTGGAGCTTGCATGGGTGGGGAAATGGGCCGTTCTGGCCAGTGCGCTGTGCTGTCGTCAGTGACCTGGTTGTTCCCAACCATGGACACCATGGAGCGACTAAACTTGCGCGTCCGAATCGGCCAACTCTCGTCGATGCGATCTGGTACGGGGCTTGCAGGAAGCGAGACTGTGCTTTCGTTTGCCAGCTTGGAAATGTCATTTGCAGCAAACGTGCCGCCCAGGGACAGTGCCTGCAGCTGCGGGGGCGGGTCACCGCCGCACGGCCAGAAAAAGTCGTGCTCGTCCTCATGGTGGTCATGGTGCTGGTCAATGACACTCCACGGCTGGGCGAAATCGAGATTCGCCACGAGACCCTTCAGCGCATTGAGCCTGCGCTTGCGGGAAATGGGTGATGGCTCGACGGGAGAGTCGGTCGATGTCGTCGGACTCTTTGCCCTGGTGTAGCTAGTCGACATGCGTGGTGTCGACGTCGGGTCACACTTTCCAGGTGATGGGGTGATCGTCGCAACCGAATCGCCTGAAGGCGAGTTTGATCGCGACGATACCAACAGGGTAGTCTTTATGGGCGGCCCGAGGAAGTCTTCATCCTTGATAAACGAAAGGCGAGGTGCACCGCGTGCAGACTCGGACACGCGGATGGCGGGCCAACTCGAGTGCTCTGAGCTTGACCGAGGTTGGGGCGAGGAGGAAGGTGACCGACTAGAGTACGACTCGAGCGATGGCGATGACGGCCGAGACGATGCCCTGGGCTGGTGCATCGAATGTACAGAGTTGCGTGCACCTCCACCACCACCTCCTACTTGCCAAAAGTGCCGTTTGGTAGGCTTTTGTGGAGGAGATGGCGTCCAGACCTTGCGTGCAGGCAGCTCATCCTCACCGTCGGCGGTGCAGATGATTTCGTTGGGACGAACGGGGTGCGGGGCAAGGATAACCATGTTGGTGTCAACTTTTAGGGTGTGGCTGGGGAACTCGTGCTTGTCAGCCGTAGAGGCGCTGTCGCGGCGTGACGGGGTGGCGATCGCGTCCGACTCGAGGGATTCGCGCGAGTCGTCGGACGACAAGGACGAGTGCGAGTGCGAGGAAGCTACGCCGCCCGAAGGAAGCTCAAAGTTGTTTGGCAGCTGGTCGAGGTCGGGGATGTGCAGAGGTAGACGTGGGTGAGAGAAGAGATGGAATTCGTCGACGACTGGCATCGTGCGAGTTTGGTGGTGGTGGGTGTCGAGTGGGCCGTGAGCCGAGCCAGTCAGGGAGGTAAGAGAGGGAGGCAAGGAAGAAGCACGGAGCGGCAGCATGGGCAGCTTTTTCGATGCGCTCGGTGCGTAAACGGGGTTTGAGGACGACGACATTGCCATGGGCAGCTTGGTGGAACGGGTATCTGCGATGACGCACAGACTGTCGGTAGCTGTCTAGGCCTCAAAGGGGGCAGGAAAGAGAGAGAGCAGGGGGAAGATGTCGAAGGGTACAAGGGAGGGGGAGGGATCGTAGGGTACAGAGCGCTCGAGCACGAAACACGCAGGGCGGTAGCCGATGGAGGTGGAGGTGCTCAAGCTGGACAGAAGGCAAGGGTGGAATGGGATGGTTGACGCTTGCTGTGGATGAATGAACAGTGAGGGAGGGATGCGATAGAGGTTGAAGGAGGAGATTGAGGAAGAAGAAGCAGGGTTGCAAAGCAAATGTCAGCTCTGGGTTTGACGCGTGTGCAAGAAGACAGAGGAAGGAAGGAAGGAAGGAAGGAAGGAAGGAAGGCAAGGAAGGAAATGATGGAATGAGGGTGGAGGCAAAAAACTGGGGTCCACGCCAAGGGGGATTCCTAGTGCAATGTGTCCAAAAGACTACTCACTAGATCACTAGTCTGCTGGCGAAATGGGGGGTCGTGTGTGTAGCGCGTCAATGGCGTGTCCTTGGTGCGTTCCTTTGTGCTTGCTGGCGTGCCGTGGCGTGGGGTATGAATGGCGTCGATGGCGTGGCTTTCAAGCGCGTCGCCCACAGAGGCTGGCTGATGATTGGTGTGTCGAAAAAAAAAGGAAGAGGAGAAACCGGGGTACTGGGGGAAGGTGGCGGCAGGGTGGGTGCGCTGTAGTGGCGCGTGACAAAGCGGCCAGAGTCGAGGCCCGAGCAACAGATTTAGCGTCTTGGCGATCTCAAAAAACTTGGTGCTCGTGGGTGTTGCGGCGAGTCTACCAGCTATGAGCGTGGCCAGCTGGCCAGACTCGGTCGCTTGGCTCTTGTTCCAAGTTTTTGAGGGTGGGCGGCGAGGACCGAGAGAAGCTGCGAGAGAACAGTGCAGCCGCGTGTCGAGGGTCGCTTTGGGGGTCACCTTGGATGACCTGGGTGCGAGTGAGGTATGTAGGTTTCAAAAGGCGCGTGCGGTGGCTTGCACACGGCGGTTCTTTGGGTCACAGAAGGCCAAACGACGTGTCTCGCGTACGATGCGTGTCTCGCGTTTCAGGAATTCCAGGTGGGCGCGTGAGGATTGCGTGTGCGCTCCAAGGATCCGAGGACGACTTTTTGTCCTCGACGGATGGTTGGTCGTTGCAGTCGTGCGAATGGACAGTCGTGTGAATGGTTCAAGCGGTCCTTGTCCGTGTACAGCGTGACAATGACTGAGCGCAGACGGCGATGAGGGCTGGCCAGCCGAGATGTCGCTTGGACAGGAGTGTGGTAAACAAGCTGTCCGCAACGGGTTCAAGGGCCAACTCTGGGGCACCTCGGACGTGTCGGTCGGTTGCTGATGACGTGGGGTATGCCACGTCCGGTATGTGTTGTGTATGGCGGAAAGCGGATGTGGGAGTCTACAGCACAGGTGGTAATGTACGACTCGGTCGCGTGTATGTTCGCCTGGGCAGTGTCGAGTGTCTTGAGTATCGGATGGTGTGGGATGATGATAGAGGGTTCAACGTGCAGGTCGGGTGCCGAGTGCAGCAGATGACACAGGCTAGCAGCTGAAGCTGTTCTCGGTGTCGGAGCTCTGGGCTCTGGGTGGTCGCAGCTCGCGCTCTGTAGCGTTCTTATGAGGTACTTGTTGTCTGCTTGCGGCGGTCGCAGTCTCCGTCGAGGGCTGCGATGTCGAGATTGCGGGCAGAGGAGTCGAGTGTGGGGAGGGAATGGGGGCGTGTATGGGGAACGGTGGGCTTGGTAGGCCTAGCGGGTGTGGTAGCTTGGTTGTTGCAAGGGAAGGACTGGGGGTCCGCGGGGTGTGTGTTTCGAGTGGGAAGGGAAGAATGGGGATGAGGGTTGACGAGTGGGATGATGATAAGAGGGAGGGAAATGATTGTGAGAGGGTGGGCGAGGGGATAATATGAGCACACTGCAGTTAGTTGGGATTGGCGTCATTTGAGCGAGGATCAGCGCGTCTTGGGTTCAGTGGTGGGGTATTGCTGTTGTAGATTCTGTACCTGTGGTCCGAGCTGCATGTTGGCTGCTGCGTCTGACGGTGGGCGCCAGGCAAGCTAAAGCCCCGCAGCGCGCCTGGTCACCTGGTTCTGACTGAGACTGGGGCAAGGCATGGTGCGAGGCTCGGGACGCGCGACAGAACAAACCCCAGTGGTCTTGGGCCACGGAGCGCATGCAACGCGCACTGCGACCGTGTTCGTTGGGTGCCCCGAGATGCATGTACATGAATGTAGGATTGGGCACGGTCGGGTGCTGCTGATGTTGCCGAGCAAAGACAGCCGAGAGAAGATGCCACGGATGCAAAGACCGAGTATGATGGAGGAGGAGGGAGGAGGGGGGTCGGCTGTGCGCCTCGCAAGGAACGGGGGTTGTCACTTTTGGCCAGGTGGCGGGCGTGCAGAGGGGCGTAGCGGCGCCCGCGGGGGTCATTCGTGACCCGTGCGGCACTGTATGTGTGGTCGGGCCTGTCGCGTGCCAGGACACATGGCCATGACCCCGCCGCTAGTGATGCAGAATAGGGGCCGTAGGTCGTACCGAGGACGAGGGCGAGCGGCGGGTGGGTGTTGGTCGATAGCCGGCTGGCATGCGCGGGTACCCAGGATATCCAAGATCCAATCAGTTGCCAAGCTCATATCGTATCCGATAGGGACATCACTCAGCTGTGCGCATGCGCATGGTCGGTGCACTGTCTCCAAAGCGTCCGCGACGTTCAGCTCGGATCCCACGGCCCGTCCGCGGACTGGCCCCAGGCTTGGTTGGCCCCGCCTTCTCGCCCTCGTTGCGTTTGGGGACATTTGGGGTAGGATCATTGCTCGAGGCAGCTCAAGTGGTTGAGAGGAGCAGCTGGTTGGCTAGCACATCGCGATGGCTGGCGACCACTCCCCCATGGGTACATTGTGCCCCACTGGGGCCGGGCGGGGATGCGGGTGCGATGGAGTCGGTGCATCTGACACGCCCAGCGCCCGCGACGATGCCCATAGCAAAAGGGAGAGGGATGACGAGCGTGGGATGGTAGATGACGAACCGCATAGCGCTCGGCGACGTTGCTCTCGATCGTCCATTTCTTGAGCGGCCTTGCGGCGGGTTGCTTCAGCTGTTCTCATTACACTGCCCATCTTCTTTCGACGGTCCGCCGACTCGGACACCAGAGTGTCAGAGCCACATCTGCTGTGAGAGTGATTAGGCGATGATTGTGTCAGCACGCCGGGCGCAGATTGCTCAGTGTCTGTCAGTATACGCTGGCATTCGTGTACCCTGTACACGGCGCCTGTGATGTGCAGCATGCAGCTCGGCGTGTTGATCAGCACAGTGGTCAGCCAAGCGGGTATCTGGCAAGCAGCCCAGATTACCGTCAAGCTCCAGATGCAGTACCATTTCTCGCCAACAATCGCCGAGGACCCAACCAGCCGGTGAAAGCCGTGTGATAGTGTGATACCCTCAACATTGTTAGCAGCGTGCCCTTGCCCGGCAGCGCCCATCGCGCAGCAAAGCATCGTGCGCCTGTGCACCGAAAGATGTGGGATCTCTCCTTGGCCGTTTACTTGTCCTTCTCGGTGATTCTATTCTCCGTATAGACTCCGTAGACTCCGTAGACTCCGTGTGCCCTTCGGTCTCTGTCAAATGCATGGTCAGGACGAATACTTACCCAGCTCGGGGCGTGCGACGGGGGTCAGCGGACGGAAGCTGGCCATGTCAGCTGGGGTTCGTGTCATTTATACTTTTTAGCCACAAGCTCGGCAGTGCCTGGCTTCTGTGACAACTGCATCCTCGTCTGGTCCTCAGACTGAGTCATGTCCCGCTCTCGTCATAACGATGCCGTGCGGTGAACGATGACGTTTTGACCATTGACCACGAGGTGTGCCAAGCTGGATAGAGGGTGCTGGCCGTGCTGGCAGCCCAAGCTCGATGTCACCAAATTTGATCCCGCTCAGTCACGTTCGTTCGTGGTGCGTACCCCGTCGCGCGCGACGTCAGCTTGAGAGTAACTCCACCTTCGTAGGATTCGGATTTCACACTCATGTTTGCAACCCGGCGCATCTCGGTCCTCACTTCCCACCTGCGTCCCACCACTACTTCGTCTATTGCGCTCTCCGCACGCACCTTTGCTCCCCGCACCCCTTCGACCACCGCCAAAGTGGGCGCCTTTCTCAGCACCGCCGCCAGCCCCGCAGACATGTCGTCTGCAAAGCAGCTCGTCGACTCGGCGATCAAGGACAACAACGTCCTCGTGTTCTCGAAGTCTTACTGCCCTGTGAGTGTGGCGTGGGGGAGAGGAGGTGGAGGGTTGGGGTGGGGAAGGTTGGCCGGGGGTGGGATAGTGGGGGGGGGGGGGGGGACTGAAGTGTTGTTCGTGAGCAGCGGCACGTAGCGCTGCCGATGCTGTCTCGGCTATCGCGTTCATTCATGGATTACATCATGCCCGCTCTGGTGTAGATAAGCCTCTCAAACATTATCTGTCTTACCCATGCCTAGCGTGGCGAGCTGGATGATCCACTGGCCCAACGATACAGCGACAATATCGACGGATCACTGAACACATGCTGACTAATCAGTACTGCCGCCGTGCAAAGAGCATTCTCGGCGAGCTTACCAACGACGTCAAGGTCTACGAGTGAGTTGTCCTCGCCCATGTGGCTTGCGCTGACGTTTAGGCTTGACGAGATGGACAATGGCTGTGAGTATCGCTGCGGGGGTTGGTCGGGGTGGCGTGGGTAGGGGAGACAGGAAGTTGCGGGGTGGGGCGCGGATGCTCATTACTGGACACCGAGAAGAATCAGTAGCCATCCCCGCCTTGCCTGGCGACGGGTCGTGTTGGTGGGCTTGAAGAAGTGGGAGGGAACGAGGGATCCCAGGAGCAGTTGCCTGCTGCTAGACTGTATGGCAATCCGGGACGGAAAAGGTAACGGTGTGGAAGCAGGCGTGCCATGTCCAATGCTTCATGGGTCCCATTTGCCCCCCCAGCTCCCATATTCTTGCTTCGTCAGCACCATCCCCATTCCTCGTCAACCTTCGGACCAGCCCCCCCTCTCTCCCTCTTCCGATCGTCTATCGCTCCTCCCAACACCCACATCTCCGGACATTACTAACACGCAGCCGCTATCCAGCAGTACCTCAAGGAGCTGAACGGCCAGGGCACCGTCCCTCACGTCTATATCCGCCAGCAGTTTATCGGTGGCTGCTCGGAGCTCCAGGCCGTCCCCAAGGCCCAGCTCGAGAAGCTCATCAAGGGCTAAGCTGGAGTAGCTTGCCAGTGGTAGGCGTGGGCCAGTTGCCTCGAGGATCCAGTCGAGGGGTGTGTGGCACACAGTCCTCCGTCCTGGATTGAGTCTCGAGTGCGAGCTGCCGCGCTGCGCCTTCGGCGGGGTGTCATAGAAGATATGCATATCTGCAACGGACATTCACGTCCAGATCTTTACAGAAGATAGCGGCTACATGCTTGTTCCACATCTAATCTCTTGGCCAAGTCAGTCACGCGCCTACCATTCTGCAACGGCCGCATTGTGCCCGTCCATTCCTTGCACACCCGCTCTTTTCCAACAGCCACTCGGTCTGTCATAAAACGTGGCGCACATGTTGGTAAAATGCTCCCGTGTCGGAGTGTCAGAAGCTCTTATGAAGCAAGGCTAGCCAGGGAATGAAAGCGGGGCGCCGTCGAGCACGTCGAGGGTCATGCGACAGTGGGCACGTGGTGTACAGGTTGTGCGGGTTCCAGGTTCCAGGTGCGCATGTTGGCAACTAAATGCACCAATGTCAAGCAGTCGAGGACGCCTCAATTGTCGACCCTTTTGGGTCGGAGCGAGGCCAGGACCTGAGTGGTACAAAAGCGAAAGGATACAGTACAAAAAAGTGGATCCAGCAGTGGGGACGACGGTGGACTGCGTGTTGGTCGTGTGCTTGCTTGGGTTTGCTTGGCAGGGGACGTGTGTGCGGTCAAGACGAAGCTTACAGGTTCCAGCTAAGAGGTTGGTTGCCGATGGGTGCCGATGGGCCCACATAAAATCCGGCGTCCGGGCCAGTAATGGGGAACAGCACAAGCCCGCAAGTTCTGGGCAGGGCCGCGCTGCATCCGCTGCATTTTGTCGATTGGCTCGCTGATGACGCAGCCGCGGGCGGCCTCAACAAACAGTACGCACTGCACTGCGCATCTGGGGGGCTCGGCGCCACTGCGGCCAGTGGGGCCCTTTTCTCTTTTTCTCGCTCAACGGCCTCCACCTTGCGCCGGTCGCCGGTCAAAGCGGAGTAGAGCTGGAGAGTCGAGAGTCGTGTGGCAGGGGATGCATGGCTAGAGACGGCCATGGGCACATGTCCACCGACCCCACCTTTTTCTCAGCCGTCATTCCCTGCTGGCTGCTGGCGCGCTAGCCCTGCTTCCGCGCGTCTCAGGCCCAGGCAGGTGCAGGCAGGCAGGTCACGGGATCAGGAGGTCGAGCTGTACCCCATAGCAACCCCCCATCCACCCAGGTCGGTTTCCAATTTCCAAGCAACGACAGATTATTACCACCTACCCGCTACGCTCGCTTCGCTACGAGCGACGCTACCACCTCCCCTCCCTCTCACCGATCTCCCCATTCATTATCCAACCTCCGCCCAAGCAAATTAATTCGGAAGCGACGGGTCGCGAACACGACCTTCCCACATACCGTACCTCTGTGCACGGCACCGTCATCAACGCCAAAGCAAGCAAGCAACATCTCTCCCGCACACTACAGTACAGTACTCGGCCACTTGGAGCCTGATACATCCCGCAAGCCACAAACTACCATACAACACACACCACACCGGCAACTAGGCGAAACTAGAAACTAGCTACCCCATCTGCGGACCACACACACACGGCGAGCGACGACTAACGAGTGACATGCGCGCGTCCAAGCGTCTCGAGTAATCGACGTCACGGTAGATCACCTGATCCGACCCCGAAAACCCATCCATCGATCATTCATTCTGCCATTTTCCTCGTTTCGACCTTTGCTCCTCCTCACTTTACTGCGATCGTCATTCCCCGCTACTCGCCTGGCCTCGTTGTGGACACGCTGCGCGCCCAGTACCTCGCAACCGACAACGAGCAGGCAACCAGCGTCGACGAGCACCTCGCCCAGCATCTCTTCCCCTTGCGCTCCGCATCTCCGGTCATAGCCGCTTAGGCACACGCCGGGCCGAACCAAGCTCGCACAGGCCCCGTTGCCCCCACCCATTTCTCACAACACACACGTCGACGACGGTTCGTTGAGCCTCTTTTGCGTCCATCGCTCGCTCTGGTATCCTCGTTCTCCTCGTACTCCAGCTTGAACGCGTTTTCCATTTCCCCTGCCCACCCAACTGCGCGAGCCCTCGTTTCGACCCCCACATCGACTTGTCGAGACTCCGCGGCCCCGACCGGCTCCAGCGTCCATCTTCTTCCCCTCCACCCCACCCCCTCGGCGTTGTGCGACTCCGCCCGCTGGCGGTCCGTGCGCACTGCGCTTGTTTGCTCTTTCGTGTGCGCCATTGTCGCTTGGTAACGGCTCGTCGTCACCTTTTGCGCTGTTGACAAAGCTTGCGACCAGCTCCACCGCGCCGCCTCGTGTTTTGACTTGCACTTCTGGCCCGACTCGGAATCACCCACGCACCCAACCCCACCACCATGGACACGGCCCGTTTTGCGCATCCGGCCCCGAGTCCCGCGCCAGGCACTATGCCCGCGCCGTCGCTTCCTGCTTCGGTCTCGGGCCCCTCGCGCGGGGCCAAGAAGCGGCCCCGCACCCCGTCCGTCGCTGGCGGCTCTGGAGCGTCGGGCTCGGCGTCTGGCGGCGCTGCCCCGCGCCCACCAAGCGACCTCTCCAAGGTACGCGCGTTTGCTGCGTGCCGCGCGTGTCGGCAGAAAAAAGTAAAGTGCCTCCCGGGGCCCGGCGGTGCCGCCGGCGGACCGGGGTCGGGTCCTTGCCAGCAGTGCACGCTCAGCGGCGCCGAGTGCGAGTACCAGCCGACGCGGGACCGCGCGGCCTACTCGCGCGCCTACGTCCAGGACCTGTCTGGGCGCGTGCAGGCCCTCGAGTCGATGCAGCAGCGCCTCCTGCCTCTCCTCTCGGCGTTTGAGGGCGGCAAGCTCGGCGAACTCGCGGCGTCGGGGGCGCCCCAGGCCGCCATGATCAAGGGCGACCCGGATAGTGACGACCGCGACCAGCTCCGCGACCTGCGCGATTACCAGACGCAGATGCGCGACCTGCAAGACGGCGCCGGCGACCGGGACCGGGACGACATGAGCGACTCGTCGCGCTCGCCCGATGACGACGACGAAGAGTCGCGCCGCTTCCTCACTGACGACCGCGGGCACTATCGCTGGATCGGAGCGAGCAACACGCTCTCGCTCCTCGACTCGTTTGGCGAGGGCAGGGCCGGCAGCCGCACCTCGCGCGTCGCCTATATCCCCATGGACAATGCGGCGCCGTCGCGCGAGGGCTCGCCAGGCCCAAGCGCACACCCGTACTTTGGCCCCGTCGCCGGCGCGGGCGTCATGAACGCGCTCCCGGGCGTCGAAGAGGTCACGTTCCCGCCCCGCGCCGAGGCAGAAAACATGGTCAACGCATTCTTTGCAGAGGTCCACCCTGTCCTGCCCGTCCTCCTCGAACCCGACTTCCGCCGCCGCTTCCACGCCCTCCTCGACCGCGTCGACACGGGCGACATGAGCGGCGTCGGTGCCGGTGTGAGTCGGCGAAGCGTGCCCAGCACGTGTTTAACACCCACTGCCAAATGTGGCATGCTGACACTTTGCAGTTCATGTCAATTGTCTTTGCCGTTTTCGCGCTCGGCGAGCGCGTGCTCATCACCTCGGCTGCGTGGGAACGCGAGCGCAACAAGCAGCAGCAGCCCGATGCAAAGGACGAGCGCAAGCATGTGCTTCCCGGCGAGGCAGAGGCGGGCGTCATCTGGTGTGAACGCGCTCAGGTGCTCCACTTTTCGAGCATCCGCGAAATCGACATTCACCAGGTCCAGTGCCTCACACTCATGTCAGCATTCCAGGCCAGCATCAACTCGATGCCCATGAGCTGGCTCCTGGCGAGCCAGGCGCTGCGTATTGCCCAGGACATTGGTCTCCACGTGAGTGTGCAAGACGCCTTTGACCGGTGCAAACGGACGACACGTTACTGACAGCAGCGTGCCGCCCACGGCTTCAAAGTGTCGTTCAAGGTCAAGCAGCTCGGCGCGCGTTGTTGGTGGGCCATTTACGGCCTCGAGCGGTGAGTTGAATGTTGGCTGCCTCACTGGCCTGCCACTGACTGTCCTCAGCCTCGTGTCCATCACCCTAGGACGCCCGCTCTGCGTAGAGGACCAGGATATTGACGTCGCGTACCCCGTCGTCGTGGACGATGAAACGGTGGCAGCACAGGGCGACAAGATTACCGAAGACGTCGGCACGCTCCCAGACGAGCCGGTCGACTGCACCATGTCGGGTTTTGTAGCACTCACCAAGCTGTGCAAGATTGCCGGCCGCGTCGCGCAGCTCCTGTACCGCCCTTCATATGGGCGCTCCGTCACCGACCAGTCGTGGGCAGAGAGCCAGCAGCGCAACATTGACAAGCTCGACCGGCTCCTGCGTGACTGGCTCGCGCACGAAGTGGTGCGTCTCTTCGTCAATCGGGAAACTCGTAACTAACGCCGCAGCCCCAAAAGTACAAGGATGCGTCGTCGTCGCGCAACGTGTCGCTCATGTCTGCGGTACTGAGCAACTCGTACTTTGCCGTGCTCATCACGCTCCACCGCAACCTGCTCCCCTCCAACCCCGACTACCCGCGCCCCAAGGCGCCGCCGTCGTCGCAGTCGCTCGCGCACTGTGTCGACGCCGCGCGGTCCGTTATCCACGTGGCTGCGCAGTCGCGTGTCCTGGTGCCCGTATCGCACCACCTCGCCGTGTTTTGCCAGTACCTGTGGTCGTCTGCGGTGATTCTGCTGCTGTGCGAGACACGTGCGCGCGAGCAGATTGTGATTGACGCGGTCGGCGCGCACATTGACTCGTGCCGCACTGCGCTGCGTGCGCTCGAGCCCGTGTGGCCCGGGTGCCGCAAGCTAGGCGAGCTGCTGAACGACGTCGAGAGTCGCGCGAAAGAGGTGCGCGCGGCGGCCATTTCGATGCCGTCGCGGACGCGCAAGCGCAAGTCACCGTCCAACGAGACTGGCGCACTCACCAACGGCAGCGGCAAGCGCCAGGCCGCGCCCAAGCAGAGCGCCGCGGTGCCAGACACTGTCCCCGGGTCGTGGACGGGCGGCGGGCCCTCGGCGGCAGAGGTGCAGCACGCCAAATTCGAGACGTCGGACACACGCTCGCGCCCGCCATTCGGCATGCCGCAGACGTCGCCGTCCCACCCCTCCCTATCCCCCTCGCACCAGGTCCCGAGCCACGGCCTACCCCCGCACGCGCTCGACATCGCGGGCGTCGGCGCCGGCGCGATCCCGTTCGACTTTGGCGACATGACCTTTGACGGCCTCGCAATGCTCAACGCATTCACAAGCGACGCGTGGGCACAGGCCATGGTCCAGAACACGCCCACCCCGGGCGCGCCCGGTGCCTCCCCGCTCGGCTCGGGCACCAACACGACGCCGCTCATGGGTCCGAAAGGCGCCAGTGCCGGCCCCAGTGCCGGTGCGGGCAACGCGGCAGGCACCACGGCAACAGGACAGGGTACGGTCTCGCCCACGGCACCCCACTTCCGCATGCTCGGCAGCGCAAGCAGCGCGTCCTCCGAGACGGCCCTCCCCGCCCTCCCGTCCCCGCATGGACCGGGCCAGAACACCCCCGGCGGCGCCGGGCCCTCGGGCGCACCCTCCGGAACCGCCTCGGGCTCGACATCCGCCACCGCCACCGCATCCACGGCCTGGTTCACACACGGCCTCGGTCCGCCCGCGCCCAGCCCCGCACCCGCGCCCAGCGAGTTAGCTGAAATCTGGGCACAGATCGCGGGCGAGAGCTTTGACTGGCAGGCGGATCCGAGTGTGCCGTTTAATATTTAGCGGCTGGCCCGTAGGGCTGAGACGTGGGACGTGGGTCGTGGGGCCGGGGGGAAGGGCTTGAGGGTGGAGAGATCAAGGAGGCGACAAGGGAGTGCGTGGAAGAGTGACAAGAAGAGACGTCGACGGAAGGATGGTGCGGAGGAAGACGGAGAACGCACTAGAGAAGAAGGACCGACGACACGCGGAGAGGACAGACAAGGCCAGACGGAGACACGCCTCCGGTGACTTGTACCATACCACAGGCCATGAATCGTTCTCGTAGATTTGCACGTCGTCGGGCCAAGGGTCGGGCATGGGTGCGAAGCAGTGCAAGCAGGCGGAACAAGGAAAGCAAGGCAAGGCCGGCAGAGGCGAATCTTTGCGCAAAGTGACGTGTGGTGGCGTGGTGCGAAGGATGTGCGGGGTGTCGACCACCTGGAGTCGCTCTCGCACCACAGACGCGTCTACGCACCCCAAGAGCAGGGGGTACGGACCACGGGTCCCGGCCGCTGGGGCACAAGACAGGAACCAGGCCGCCGGGCCACAAGAGAAAGAGAAGAGCACATTCTGGTCCCCAAGCCAACCGACTCGACTTGACTCGACTCGACTCGAGACCCATCCACTCGTGTGAGACGAGGTTCAACCGTTTGATCCGTGATGTGGCCAAACGCGGTGTGGGGAAACTTGGCCGTGGGCGTGACTCACGACTCACGACTCGCGTCTCGCGGCGTGACTCACAATTTACACCTGAGGGCTGACACATGACCGCTTGCTGGCTTTGAATGCGAGAACCAGGCATTCCCAGGCGAGCAGGCGAGGCGAGTGACAGGCAGAGTCGTCGTCGGTGGACGGCACAGAGGCTTGGCGGGGTTGGGCAGAGTCACGTCTGCACTGACGGACGAGTACGAGGAGCAGAACACGAGCCGGCACGGGCAGAGTACAAACACTAGCAGAGCGACAAAGGACCGAGACCGGCATGGACCACTGTGGCCATTGTCGAGAAACGCACCCGGCGACAGGGGCCATACTGTGCGCGTGTGGTCGTGCGCTGTGCGTGCTCAAGAGCTCTGGCCGTGCTCGTACAGCCCTGCGCTCCGTCTTGGCCCGGTTCTTTCCCTCTGGTGACTCCCCCTTGCTCCAAGCGTCATTCGCGGCTCACTCCCTTCACCTCTTTTTGTCGCTTCTCAATGCCTCGCGCTGGTCACTGACCCCTCCCCCTCTTACTATGTGCCGGCTCGTTTGCGCCCACTCCAGCCCCACACTCCCTGCCAGATCTACGGGTATAATACATCTGTCCATACAGAAGTCCGCCGCCTGCGCCACACTTCACACCAAACAAGTGTTGCAAGAGCTGCAGTGCACGACGAGTGGTTCTACTTGAGCTATCGACACGGCTCTAGACTTCTCTCGGGAAATCCAGAACACGACCTAGTAGCCCCCACGTCCACGGCCGCCGCCGCCGAATCCACCGCGCGAGCCGCCGCGCGAGCTGCCGCCCCGTCCGCCAAAGCTGCCGCCGCGCGAGCCGCCACGCGAACCGCCAAAGCCGCCGCGGCTGCCGCCGCGCGCACCGCCGCGTCCGCCAAAGGAGCCGCGGCCACCACGGGCACCACCGCGTGCGCCGCCGCGGGCCTTCTTCTCGGCTGGGGGTTAGTTTAGGACTGCGGGGGTGGTCGTTGGTTCTAGGCGAGGAGAGTTGGGTTGGGTTACTGTTAGATGCAGACGAGTCCCAGAACAGTACCACTGTTCCAAAACTGCAGCTTGCAGCCGAGCCACAACGTTGGCCCACTCCACTCGTCTCGACGCTCTCCCTCACTGCACCACTCGCCTCGACGCTCGGCCGGAGGCCGAGCGTCTCGCCGTACTCACGCTTAGCACCGGCCACCTTGGGCTTGGGGAGGAAGCGCTCCAATGGCAACAACTTGTCTCCGGCAATGTAGACCTTGTCGTCCTTTTTAAACGACGACGCGAGCATGCCCTGCTCCATCTTGACGGTGAAGTAGACGTCGTTGATGGGGCCCAGGATCTCGTCCACCTTGCCAATCTGCGTCTTGTTCTCGAGGTAGATGGGCGCGTTGAAGTAGGGAATCTTGGACGGCACGGCGAGCGCGCACAGCATCTCGCTCTCGACCGGGTGCTGGAAGTTGCCGATCTCTGGGGGGTCAGTCATCGTCTTTGGGAGTGGATGAGGGTGCAGGGAGATGCAGAGGCGCGACTCGTCATGTTTACAGTGGCGAGGAGACAAGAGCCGGAGAGCGCGATTGCGGAAAGAGTCGAGTAGAGAGGCAGAGATAGCAGGCGAGCAAACTGCCAAGGCGAGTCTTTGCTATACCGCTCGTGCGTCCTCTTCCTCCTCCACTCTTCCGCCCCACACAAGCACTGGGCTCTCCCCAGCCAGCCCCCTCTCTCCAGCGCACTCGATCGCCGCCCGCTTGCACCCAGCATACACATCTGCACTCAGTCGTACCCACCAAGAACAGTGTCGGGAGGACCGTAGCTCGAGAATCCGCCACGGCCGCCGCCGCGTCCACCTGTCTGTTAGCTGCGCTCTTGGTCGTCGTCCACACCCCCATGCCGTGTCTCTGGGTAGCAGTTGGCGCGAGTCGGCTCCAGTCTCGATGGAACAGCGGGCCGGAATGATGTCTGGACCACGCCAAAGTCCACGTCCTTGTCCGGCCGTGAACAGCCTGGCGCCAATGCATCCACCCGACCTGCACGCTCTGCGCCAGGTCACCCCAACGCCCTGGGCTGCTCCTGATCCGCTCTCAACTCGTCTCCCCCCTCAACCAGCACTCGCGACGCACCACGGAAACCACCGCGTCCGCCACGGTCACCGCCGCCCCTGGAGTATCCACCGCGTCCGCTCATGTTTTCGTATTTCGATGCCGGTATCGGGGGGTAGGCTGGTCGGCGAGGTCGTCGTCGGTATCGGTATGGGTGTGGGTGTCGGTGTCGGTGTCGTTGTGCTTGTCGCCGCACTCGTTCACTACTGCTGGATTAACGACAATTCCAAAGATCCAAGTCTCAACTTCTGAAATTCAATGACCGCCGGCGTTATGGAATTATGCCCATGAGGCAGTGTGGGGAGCCACGTGGGAGGAGTGTGGGGTAAGAGTGGAGGCAAGGGGACCACGTTCCAAAAGTGGCATGGGACATGGGACAAGGGGTTCAGTTAGTGGCATGACGAGATGGCGGCCGCCGTTCTCCAAGCGCGACGCGTAACGTACCGCCAACACGTACACATATACTTATAACAACATTCATTAGCCCGACAACAACGCAGACAGCGACAGAACGCTGCACGCTGCCAGGTCGCAGCTCTCAGCCTTTAATTATATCGACAGATAGGATACCCTCACACCCACCCTCGTTCAGATACCTCATATCCGATGGCCGACTACAAGTCTGCCAAGGAGGCGTTCCATGCCGACAACCCCGGGTCGTCGGTCCACCGCATCAACGCGATCAGCATCACGGCGTTGGTGCGTCTACCAATCAGTCTCTCAAGACATATCCCCCTCCGGCTGCGTATTTCTAACGCCGCAGACAGCATATGCCCTATATGCGCGACTGAGCACGTCCCGGCCGCGACCGGCTCTCGACTGGGCGGTGGTCGTCCTCCCGCTCCTGCTCGCGGTGACGGCACTGTCATCGACACGCGCCGCGCTTGCGTTCAACGTTGTGCTCGCGGCCGTCTCACTCGTAGTGCGACCGCAGGCGCGGCCACCCTCAGCGCCCAAGCGTAAGGACACGGGGGCATGGCTCGCCGAGTCGTCGGATGACGAGGACGCCGACCTCGCGTCCCCGCGCGTGGTGGACGCGGGCCCCCGGCGCCGGCCGGCCGTGACGGTCAAGCTGCCGAGCCAGATTGTCGCCGAGGACAGGGCGGCTTCGGGGCAGGGATCTGGGGAGCCAGATTCCGCAGCGACGGCGACGGCTTCGGGCGTGTCGCTGTCGCCGCTGTCGCCGATCGCGCCCATCTCGCCGTTCGCCGAGGGGTCGCGGCCGCCGTCGGCGTCCTCGCTCCTCTCGCCAGATACGCCCGAGCGCGACCGGCGCCGGCGGTCACTCACGCCCAACGCCGAGGTGACGATCGACTTTGCCGCGAGCCCACAAGCAGAGACCAACGCCGCCTCGGAGAAGAGTGCTGCCCCAACTACACCCGGCGGCACATATCCCCCACCATCACCCTCGCCCGCGCCCGCGGCAGGACGCACCACCCACCTCCCCTTCCTCTCCGTCTACCGCGCGCACATGATGATCATGACGGTGCTCTGCATCCTCGCCGTCGACTTTAGCGTCTTCCCACGCGTCCTCGGCAAATGCGAAGACTTCGGCACCAGCCTCATGGATGTCGGTGTTGGCAGCTTTGTCTTCTCGCTCGGGATCGTCAGCGGCAAGAGCTTCTCCCCCGGCGCAGCGCGCAGGGGTCGCATGCTGCGGACCCTCCTGGGCGCAATGCGGCGTGCGGCACCCGTGCTGATCTTGGGCTTTATTCGGTTGTTGATGGTCAAGGGCGTCGAGTATCCTGTGAGTCGAGGACGTGGTGGGCAAGGTGGATATGGGGTCGGTCATGGGGACGGGACGGCCTGCACGGGTACCGTGACGAGCTGGCGAACCACAAGGTAGTAGCAGCCCAGTGGCAAGAACACGGCATATTGTACGCACGCCTCTCCATACCCTGTGCCCAAACCGCGACCCCCTCCCTTCGGAGAGATCACCACTGAGCGACGCCCGACCGCACCCAACAATCCCCGCAAGTCGATATAACACCCACTGACCCAACAGGAACACGTCACAGAGTACGGCGTCCACTGGAACTTCTTCTTTACGCTCGGCCTCGTCCCCGCCCTCGCCACGGCGCTCCTGCCCCTCCGCCGCGTCGTCCGGTGGAGCACACTCGGCGTGACCTTTGCTGTTGGTAAGTCGGGGACAGGGGGTGGTTGCGGCTGGTCGTGGTGCAGTGATCCCGTCCAGAGCTATGTGCGCCGGTGTCGTTTGCTTGGCCTCGTCTGGCCGCCTATTCTTCTTTGCGGGGGCCCTCTGAGTGGCACATCGTCACTTGCCATTCCACATCTGACCGTCACGACAATGGCTCCCCACAAACCTATCCCCCAAACCAAACCCCCTGCCCCTCCATGCCCCCTCCCCCACCCACCCACACACTAACCCGCAGCCTACCAACTCGTCCTCTCCCTCACCCCCCTCCAGCCCTTCCTCCTCTCCCCCGCCCGCCCCGGCCTCCTCGGCGCCAACAAGGAAGGCCTCGCCTCCCTCCCAGGCTACCTCGCCATCTTCCTCGTCGGCCTCAGTTGCGGCGAGCAGGTCCTCCGCGCCTCGGGCCGCCACACGCGCACGCCCTCGGCGCACGGCGACGACGTCGTCCCCGACCCCGTCCGCGCCGCCGAGCTCGCGCACAAGCGCAAGACCGAGCTCGCACTCGAGCTCGCCGGGTGGGCGGGGCTCGCGTGGGGCATGTACGGGGTCGCGAGCTTGGTTGGGCTGGCTGTTTCGAGGCGCTTTGTGAGTCGTGTGGGGTGTATGTGTTTTCGTCGTCTGTGGGACGAGGCTTTGGGGGTATCCCGCGCCGGGGCGAGTCACCACTGTGCTTGTTGGCGACTGTCACTTGGCATTGCCAGTCGGCCTTGCCTCCGCATCCTCGTACAAACCCCCTCACCCCCGCATCACTTCCCCGTCCAACCCCCTCACGACCATCCCCCCCCTCGTTCGCACTAACCCCAGGCCAACCTCCCCTACGTCCTCTGGACCGTCGCATACAACACATCCTACCTCGCAGGCTACGCCTGGGTCGAACTTCTCCTCGCGCCCACCGTGCCCTGCCCCCCGCTCCTGGCCGCCGTCAACAATAACGGCCTCGTCGTCTTCCTCGCCGCAAACCTCCTCACGGGCCTCGTCAACATCAGCATGCAGACAATGTACGCGTCCGACGCCGTCGCGCTCGCCGTCATTGCGGCCTACTTGGCCGCAACGTGTGCGCTCGCATGGGCCATCCGCGACTATCGTCTTAAGATCTAGAATGGCTCGACACGGGGATGGGCATCGTATGCATACAAATACATGAGAGTAAACGAGAAACAATAGGTGACGCACTGTCCATCTTCGATTCTTCTTCACCGTGACGTGCGCGGCGTCCCGCGCGCGTCGTGGCCTCGAGGTGTGGCCGTCGGCGTCCTCGATAGACGCTCATGTAATAACCGCTGAGCCACCATGCCGCTCGGCTGGGTCTTCGTGGCCGAGTGCCCGTGCGACGATGACAACGCGTGCTTGTTGTTTGGCGTCTTGCCTTCGCCCTTTTCCGCGTCTGGTGCCACGCGGTCGGTCTTGGCACCTAACGGCGTGCGACCGAGGGGCATCCGCGGCGAGCGGCTCGGGAGCTTTGCCGAAGGTCGGGCAGGGCCAGGCTGAACGCGAGCCTGCAAGTGACGCGCACCGTCGTCATCGGGGTCACGAGTACGCTTGGTACCAGACGGCGTACCAGCCGGTACGGGTGTCCCTGCTGGTGCCGTGACGCGTCGCGGTGTGGCAGTAGCGGGTGGTGGGGCTGGGGCAGCGGCAAAGATGTTGGCGTCGCTATCGAATTCACGAACGCGGATCGACGTTCCAAAGGAGACGCGTGGCGCCGACCGTGATGGTGCGTCGGCCTCGTCGTCCTTCCTAGGCGCGGATGCCGTGGCGTGAGACTGGGACTCGGAAGAAGCGGGAGCCGCGCGAGGCATGGGCACTGCTTCAGAGCGAGCAGCTTCCTTGACGTTGGACGCCGTGTTCTTGACCGTCTCGACTTCCGTCTCGAGGGCCTTGTTGGCCCGCGCAAGCTTGTCCGCGCGACGCCGAAGGCGGGTGATCTCCTTGTTAAACTGAATGGCACGATCGTCGGCCTCCTCCAGCTCCGAGTTCTTGGAAGAGAGATCGCCATACGCCCCTGCACGGTTAGTTGGCTGCCGTTCTCAAACTCCACGTCCAAACTTACGCTCGAGGTCTTCTTTGGCCTCATCAAGCTCAGCCTGGAGGGCTTGAACCTTCTCGACAAGGGAGGTCACTTCGTTCTCCTTGGCCGAAGCGGTCGCTCGGGCATCGGTCGCGGCGGCCTGGGCATCGGCGACGACTTCCTCGGCTGTCTCGAGTTCCTCGCGCATGGCTGCAAGTCGCGCGGAGAGGTCCTTCGTTTGCTTCTCTAAGAAGGCTGTCTGCGACGCCTTGTTCTTGGCCGCCTCTTCAGCTTCCTTCGCCGCCGCGCGAGCAGCCTCAGCCTCATGGCGTTCGCCATCTGCCGCCTTACGGGCGACCTGTGCCGCCTCGTACGCAGCAACGGCTGCCGCACGCTCGCGTTCGGCCGCAGTCTTGGCTTCGGACAGCTCAGACTGCAACATAGCTTCCGCATCTGTGAGCGACGCGATCTCGTTCCGCGAAGTCGCCAGTTCGCCGCGGAGCGTGTCAATGTCGGACTGGGCACGTTGCAGCTGGTCCTCGGCTTCTGCAGCACGAGCCGCGTTGGTCTTGCTCGTCCGAGCAGATTCGGTAAGGGAGGCCTCGAACCGGGTAACATCCTGGGAGAGCTTGTCGATGGTCGCCTGTTTCTCAAGGATGGCTTCTTCGAGCTCAGCGACACGGGACGTGGACTCGTCATGCGCGCGATGCGCCGCTTCGAGCTCGTCAGTGAGCGTCGTAACCTTCTCCGTGAGGGTGTTGACCTCGCCAGTGACGGCTTCGACGCGGCCGTTGGTCTCCGCAACTTGACTCTCGTGGTCGGCTACAGTCCGCTCCATGCAGGCGTTGAGCTCGGCCACTGCCCGCTCGTGCTCGCCGACTGCTGTGGTGTATTTCTCCTCAGCGGCGGCAAGACTAATCGTCGCGGTGGACAGCTGGCCGTCGAGAGAGGCAACATGTGCTTCAAGAGCCGCCTTCTCGTCTGCTACTATGCCAAGCTGCACATCCGCGGCGCGAGCAGCCCCCTCCTTCGCCGCAAGTGCGGCCTCAGAGGTGGCGAGTTTCTCCTCGACTTCACAGAGTGCTGAGCGAGCACCTGCGAGTTCCTCTCGCAACTGCGCTGATTGACCGTTCTGCTCGAGCAGGACTGCCTGTTCACCTTCGAGCGACGTGGCCCGCGCGTGGGCCGTCCGGAGGTCGGCTGCAACCTTCTGGGCTTGAAGAGTGGCCGCTTTGACCGCCTGTCGCTGAATAGCAATAGCCACGACGAGGCTTTGTTCGGTTGCGGCCGCGTCTGCCTGGAATGCAGAGAAGTCAACCTCCATGGCGTTGAGGCGAGCATCCTTCTCTGAAGATGACGTCTCAGCGGCATTGAGAGCTGTGCGGGTTTCCGCCAGTGACCCGCTGACCCGCTCGTGCTCAGCCACAAGGGCGGCATGCTCGTCCCTTAACCTGATCGACTGCTCTCGCAGGGCAAGGTGATCGGTCCGCAGAGTCTCGGTCTCGGAAACGCCTGCCTCGAGCCCAGCGAGTGACGAACGAACGTTGTCCAAAGAGCCTTGGAGGTCCGTGATCTCCTCCTGGAGCTCCTCGTTGGTCGCCTCTGCCAACTTGAGATTGGTCTTGAGACGTTCAATTTCCAACTCCCTCTGCCTAATGCGGGCTACAGGTTAGCGCCAGCAAGGGGTAAACATGAAGACACTCACCGTCGCGACGCTCGATCCTGCCCTCATACTCGGCCACCTCGGTCTTCTGCTGGTCCGCCGTTCGGACATCAGCAGGCGCATCCGACGAGAGACGCGCGGCATGCGCTTCCGCCTCGGCCTTGGACGCTTCGGCGGTCTTGAGCTCCTCTTGTAAGATGGCGAGCCGTTCTTTCATACCGGCGTGCTCCTTGCGGTACGTGTCTCGGTCGCCGCGAATCTCCACGAGCTGTTCTTGGAGGCGCTCGACCTGTGTCTCGGACGCAGCTGCAGTCTCCGCCATGGCTTCGAGGCCTGCTAGTCGTTGGCCGCGCGACGCGTGCTCCGCCTGGAGAGCCTCCAGCGCACGTGTCGTCTCCGCCAGCTCTTGCTGAGCCTCGAGGAGCTTGTTCTCCACGGTCGATAGTGCATCGGCGCTTCCTTGCTTCTCAAAGTGCTTCTCGGCACTGAGGAAGTTGACCTTCCCTTGAAGCTCATCGCGTTCGGCGCGGAGACGCATGATGGTGTTGGTCATTAATAGCATCTGCCTTTCGATCTCCGGGTCGATTAGAGGAGGAGTCCGCGTAGGCGAGAGAGCCTTCATGATAACGTCGGAGGTTGTTGGGACGGAAGGGGTAGAAGAAGGGACCGTCTCCAGGTCGCCGAGGAGGTCTGTCACCTCGATGGTTGTACCCGTGGCAACGATACCATTTGGTGTTTCGGAGCGGTCGTTGGCTTTGGCCTCCAGCTGCTCGACCTTCGCTTGGGCAGCCTCAAGGTCGGCTACGGCTCGGTTCATGTCATCGGTCGCGACGCTGTCGTCAATACAACTTGTCACACGTCGAAATCTCCCCTCTGCTCACCTCAATGCGCGCTCCTTGGCCTGGAGCTCCTTTCGCAACAACGCAGTCTCGTCCTCGTGGGCGGATTGCATCTCCGAAAGCTCAGCGTAAAGCGCCTCGATTTCGTCAACCTTGGCAGCGAGCTCGCCGCGGGATGCGCCGAGTTCGTGTGATGTGCTTGCCAATGCCTTCTCCCGGTCGTCCAGAGCAGCCCGCGCTTCATCGCGTTGACCCTGTGCAGACACGACAGCGGCGGAAAGCTCAGAGAGCTTTGTGTTGGCGTCGCGGACGTCGCACTGCAGGGCAGAAACACGAGCTTGGGCAGCTGCAAGCTCGTCGCTCTGTGCATCGTCTGCCTTGTTGCTGGCGTTCCGAGCGTCAGTGACCTCATACTCCAAGTCGTCGATACGGCTTTGGAGCTCGTCCTTCTCCCGGGTAAAGCGCTTCGTCAAGGCCATTGTCTTGTTCACGGCGTTGTCCCTCTCGTCGCGCAATTTGGCCACTTGGGTGCGGAGCGAGTCGACTTGCGTGTTAAGCGAGTCGACCTGGGTACGAAGGTCGTTCTCAGTGTTGGTCTGCTGCACCCGTCCGGAGTTCAAGGACGACGAGCGGCGGCGCCCGCGCTTGTTCGCTGCCAACGTTGAGGCAGCCCTTGTCTGGCATGTTAGTTATGGGCACTGGGGTTGGAAACGCACTTGTTCTAACTCGAGCTTGAGCTGGACATTCTCCGCAATCTTCATCTTGACTTGCTTCTCAAGCGCCTTGACCTTCTCGGCCAGTTTCGAATCGCCACCCTGCGAGGGTCGGGACTTGAACTGGAGTTCGTACTCCAGGCGCTTCGTTTCTTGGTCAAGCTTGTTCGCCCGCTCTGCTTCCTGGCGGTACTGAGTCTCGTTATTTGTTGAATCATTACGGACTCGTGAAAGTTCCTTTCGCAGTTAGACAGATATAGGCAAGGTGATGAGGAAAGGACTCACCTCCGTGCGTTGCTCCAGGGCCCTGTCCAGCCTGTGGGCACGCTCTTCCTCCTTCCTCGCCTGCATGTCAGCTGCTATCCACAACAGGAGGACGCAATGTAAGCAGGTGATGCGTACCTTGTCGCGTTCAGCGTCAAGAGATCGCTTCTTCTCAGCGAGTTCTATCTCTAACGCGCGCAGGTCGTTCTGGAGCTTTCCATTGCGCACATCTGATTGTCAGCGTTGCGCCCCTTCCCCACCTGCCGCCCATAGGCCGTCGCGAGCATCACTCACCGCGGTCGGATAGCTGCTGCTTGAGCTTGGCATTCGCCCGTTCAAGGGAGTCGTCCCTGAACATGGCGATTGTCAACAGCGTTCTTCGGTGGATGTAAGTAAGATGAGGTGTTGTCGATAATACGAGTTGTTTGTGCACGAGAGCGGGTGTGATGCGAGAAATCAGGCGCGCTTGTTTACCTTGCACGGTGGGGTGCGGAAGCAGATTTCAGTCGGTGGCGGAAGCAAATTCCCCACCAACACAACTGGGAGCATTTCGCTGGTGACTAACCTTTGATTCAACGTTCACTCTTCGACCCGGCTTTCTGATATTCTGTCCTGGATGGGGATGTTAGTCTCGCGATGGGTGACCCGTCTGGAACATGTGGACCTCAGCGTTAGTCCTACCGCATTGCAACGTTCGCCAACGATAAGCACCAAAGCCACACGAGCCACCCCGTCGTGGTTACGTACAGACTTCGCTCCTTCCATATCTATCCCTATGGCGCCAAAGGGCGATCATTGCTATTTCGACAGCAGTCCCAGCTGTAAACACTACAGCTTCGTTACCAATGTACCGAGTAGGCATGCTTCGACCCCTTGTCCACCTCGTCATTGGGTACATCTCACATGTGCAGTATATCCGACCGAAGCTTCTGGGTTCCCCATCGAGCTCACCCAAAGGCTTCAGGCCTCCAACGTGAAATGGGACGTGAAGGAAACTATCTCTCCTCCGAACGGAACAAACCAGTGCGGCCGCCGAGAAGTTGCAACCGGAAGCGAGGCATCGCCAAGACCGGGCCTTAGGTGCTCCACAGTACTCCCAAAGCGACAACCCAATGCACACTCTGGTCCCCGTCGCGATCACTGGAGCTGACGTGTGCCTGACAAGATTGTGCCGGAGCAAAGTACAAGTTGACAAGGTTCATCATGTGAGATGGGTGACTCACACGCGCGGCGTGAGTTCGGCGTGAGTTCAAGGCAGTTGCATGGTGCCTATTGCGTGCAGCCGGAGGTGGGCTTCGGCGAGTACTCCGATAGCACTACCACGCGCGGCCACGAAACATGAACATGAGAACACGGGTCGCTGATGATGCCAAGCCCTTCATTAGGCTCAGTTCATTAACCATTAGGCTCGGTGGTCGCGTCCCATTTGTGTCAGTGAGGCTCGTGACATTGCATCGACGGCCACATGAAACCGCGTTGGCGACAGAATACCGTTATCGCCCAGATCTCACTCAAGCTTGCTGCGGATCAAGGTTTGGGTGGGACCCGGGATCAATGGAGCTGTATCATGCTGTCCGGAGACATTGGATAAACCATTCTACTAGCATGTTGGAGCAACGGGCAGTCGTCGCCGCAATCATCCCACTTTCGACTGACCATATTTCCCCATGCGTCGACTCGCGTCGACTCGCGACGAAACGCGTACCGGCGGCAACACCGTGCCAAGACATGAGGACCCACGATCACCGCTGACCGTGCCCAGCTGATTCGGATACCAATGCCAAGACTGCCGAAGTGCGTCATGCCATCCAGGCCGCGCCTGCTAAAGCTTATATGTACAGCCACACACGGCCATTGCCATTATTGTTCCTTCACTCCACATCATGTCTCTCTCCAGACTCATCCTATCCAACGGCAAGAACAAGAACGTTTCTTTGAGTCTGTGCCATTATTCGCGGCCTCGTCGAAACCTAACTTCGCTAGTCTGCTCGGGGATGGTCTGGGGTGCCCGCTAGCCGCTAATGAAATCCACCCCAATTCACATTTCGCCGGCATCGTACTCGCACAGGTGTCGCCGTCGTTGGAGCTCGTGTGGACTTCGTGGACATGACAGGGCATTATCGATGCCGTGCTGACACTCGCGTTTCAGGCTAACAGCAAGGGCCCATGACGTCTGATAGCTCGCTAGAACACGTCACATCAACCTTACGATCAATCATCCACCGTCATCTACTCTGATTGGAACAAGTACAGTAGGCGGTACGCGCCCTTGGCGTTGGGCAATCGCTTAGATGAGGCCGCCTCAACTACTGCTAGGCTAGACTATTCGGAAGAGTGGAGGACACGCCGTCTTTGGTGGGATACACTCCGGGTCCTCCACCGCTCGGTATTGCCATGTCCCTGCCCACCTCGTCCTTGCAACGTGCAACTCCACACCGTCGTCGCCAAGAACACCCTTTTTCTTCAACGTGACCTCGTTGTGAAACTCTACAGACTCAAGCTCCCACTAGCGCGTCGCGACGGCCACGTTCGTCGCGTTCAGAAACGGTTGACGATGCACCGCAGCGGCCATGTCGCCGTCTTTTTCACACACAACGTGTAACGATACCGACATGGGAAGCGGCGTTGGAGTCAGCTGGTCAGTCTCTCGGCCTGGTTGTTCTTGGCGTGACTTTCGGGGCGGAAACAGTGAGGTGACGATGTTCTTGGCAAGACGGGCGGCTCGGAATCGGGGGTGAGTTGTCGGTTGCTCAGCTCCGGTGAGGATGAACAGGGATGGGACGCATGGGCGGAAAGGGGACCATTGGCGGGTGGGATTGGTGGTGATGGGATGACCGAGAACCCCCGGCGAGAAAGGCATAAAAGGCGCCCGTCTGGAGGTGGTTGAAACCCCATCCAAGCAACTTCGACTACTCGTCCTCAACGCTCCAACGACCTTGTCTACCTCTGCTATATCTCTTCTCTTGCCCTGGCCCATCCCAATCCACAGCCAACATGAAGTTCAACCTCATCTTCGTCTCTGTCCTCTTCGGCGCTCTCGCCTCGGCCCTCCCTCACGGTCAGGCGGACACGGTTGCCCTCGACCCCCGCGACGACACGCACTATGCACGCGACGACTCGCTCGTGGAGCGTGACGAGGCCGCCGAGGAAGCGATCGAGGACGAAGATTACGAAATCTCCCCCGAGATGCAAGCCGAGATTGACCAGTTTATGGCCGGCGTCGACGAGATCCCCGACTCGATTCTCGACATGTCCGACAAAGAGGTCACTGCGTGGGCGGCCAAGAACCCTGCCGTCGCCAGCGTCGCCGGCGCCGTTAGGTCGCTCGAGTCCCTCGAGGCCCGCTCGCCCTTTCTCGAGAAGCGCTGGCCTCAGTGGCTGAAGTGCATGTGGGCGCTGATCTCCAACATTCCCTATGCCAAGATTCTCAAGGCCAAGAAGCTCATCTCAAAGGCTGGTGGCGTTAAAAAGGCCGCCAAGGCGATCGTCAAGTGCAAGTCGAGGGCGTGCTACAAAAAGCAGGGCAAGGCCGTGCTCGACCTCGTCGACCTGCTCCTCGGTGTTAGCGACATTAAGAAGAATTGCAAGCTCTGAGTGAGGGCGTCAAAGTGAGTCGGGAGGGAGTGACCATGCTGGCAAGTCGCTAATGACAGACGAGCTATCGGGGATGAGCGAGCCGACACAGTTGTGAAACACCGGCATGTTCAGCCGTAAGTTACTAATATCGGAAGCATTGTCAGTGGCTGACAGCAGAATAGGCGATACCAAACGCCAGAAGCAAGACCAAATCGCAACAGTGGACGAAAAGAGTATCCGTCGGCGGCGTCAGAAGCAAAAGAATGCAGAACAAGCAAGAGGAAAAAGCAGTCTATAGTAGCCTGTGAAATGAAACGGTATTCCACCACTGTCACGCAGGATGGCCGGCTTTGGTAGCAAACAGGTATAGTTGAAGGCGTGTTCGTGGGTGGGACAGAGTTTGCAACTTTCCAGCTGGTCACTGCCACATTCAGCACCAGCCTCTCTCACAGCACAGACGTCATGGCTTCTGGGGACCCACGCGCGGTCCTTTGAGAGTAACCAGAGAACCGCACCAGAGCAGAGTTACATACAAGTGACTGGGGTGTGTCTGTGCCTCAATCATGGAATGCTGAGACAACTACTGTATCGGTATCGTTTCCGCACGTACTTAAATGTCCATGCTATGTTCCCTCACGGCCTCTTGTAGTGGAGAGGGCTATTGACAGGTGTCTTGTGAACGATTGGGGTCAGGACCGCGAATAGGGATCAGAGGAGGCTACGCCAAATGAGCCCGTGCATGTAAGTCTGTTTCGGAGAGTTTCGGTCCCAATGTCCATACCTAAGAACAACTGCACGGTCCACGCCAAGACAACCCAGGTACCAGTGGAAGATTGAGTCTCGAGGCTGACTGAACTTCAATAATAGAACATCAATGCCGCTTTTACGCTGCCCACAGAAGTAGATGCCAAGAGACTGACAACAGTCTGCACTTGTGCTGGTCTGCAGGTGAGACCAGGCTACCCATCGCACCATGGCCACAGCCCCAGGACGCAACGCGGCGCACCAGCCCCACTGCCTCTCCCTCCCCCAACGCCCCGTCAACCTCCCCATCCCGGAGGTTCAGACACGCCACCACTCCGCCGCCTACAAGCGGGAGGCTCGGACTCGTCCGTCAGTGTGACCAATGCGGCCGTCCAAGAGATGGGGTCCGGGCAGGGCGACTGAACTGATCCTGCGCCCAAGGTCGAAGTGGCGATTGGATTTGACGCTGCGCCGCCATCGTCAGCGGAGATGAGGGTGCAGGCCGTGGCGTCTGCCAAGACTCCATGGCCGACACCGGAGGCTGAACAGGCGTTCTAGTCACAGTCAGGGCCTGTTTGTATGAATATTAGCATTGTAGAGGGTAGAGGGTACAGGACGCTCCGGGCTCCGAGGATCCGAGAAGGATGGCTTTTGTCCGAGAGTTTGGGCCGCCAGCAACCGTGCGAGAGCGATGTGGCACTCTTGGACGCGTTGCTTATACGTCAAGCCATCATTGGAGAAGCAGACTTGGGACTTGGTGGTGGTCAGTGGCGCCAATATGAATCAAGTAGTACCAATCAACTCATGCGCATGCCAACAATATCTCGGGACACTGCGGACGGCGCACGGCGAGATGTGAGGTCGGATAAAAAGCTCCCGCGTTGCGGGCGTTATTCTGCTTGGTCCTTGGGCGCGACTGATTTTTCGTTCAGGGCGTGGCAACTTTTTTTTGTTCCAACCGATGGGGCTTGAATCGCAACCAGCCATCTTGCCATCTTGCCATCTGCCTGCTCCATTGTGCTGCATGTTGTGCCCGCTGCCTTGGCGACTTTGGAATGCCCCAACCGATGGGCTCATTACAGCACGCCTCTCATGGTCGGTCGAAGCCACTTGTTCCGAAACCCTGCAAAGCGCATCTCGTTTGCACGTCGGACGAGACAACTGGCGATGAGCGGGGCCTCCTGGGTCTACGCACTTCGGCGTGTTTGTCCCGTTTGTCATGTCTATCACGGGCAAAGGCACGCCTGCACAGGCAGCGCAGCCGTGCGCGATTGGGCCCCCTCCAGTCCAAGCGTCACGCTGTCACCGTCATGAACAAGTCAGGGACGCTGCTGATTGAATGAACCAGAGGAGGGCCACCAGTTGGATGTCCGGGATGCACAGCGGCGCAATGAGGCGTCGCTAGCTTGCTCATGTTGGCTTGCGTGTTGGCTTAGGTCATGTCTTCACTCGACTTGGGAGCCTGTCCTACGACGCTTCCCCCTCTGTCGCACGCACGGTGGGACGCACGCTACCGAGACCGTTCTGTGCGGGTTGTTGTAGGGTCCTGATGATAACAGGCTCAGTTGCAAGGCCCCGGAACAAGAATAAGACGTGCCAGAATTCTCATCGGGCAGGACTCGGACTGGCTCCAGTAGTACAGAGTAGAGTAGCAGTCAGGTGGACGGCACTACTACTTATTCCAGCGCCACTGCAGGGATGCAATCCCGAGCTACATGAGACTAGCAGGGACGGCGGCGACGGCGAGCGGTACGGGGAGCGGGCATGTCAGCGGCAAGGCGTTGGATGTAAGCCAGCTATGCCAGGGTGCAGACTCTGCGCATGTGGGCAAACCCGGGTGGTGCAAGCCAAGCGGTGCTTGGTGGGTGGGTGAACGAGGGAGCCAGGCAGGACCTGTGGAGTGTGGATTATGCCAGCCCCCCCCCCGAATAAGTACATCAACTCTCGCCCCCGGTTGTTTCTCTTTGCATTCTCCCACTTCACCTGGTTTCCATCTCATCTCCTTCTCCCCCCCTTATCCTCGCACTCGCACTCGCTAGCCGAGTCGTCGAGCTCGCTCCCCTGCTTGACGCAGACAGTTGCCCTGGTGGCACACTCCCTCGCATCTCCGCTTGAAGCGTATCGACCCCCCCGCATCGCACCCTCCTCCCCCCCCTACCCAGCCTCACCCAAACAACAACCATGCGTCTTCCCCCGGCCGGTCCGTCCATCTTCCTCCTCCCGCTCCTGGCATCTTCAGCAGTCGCAGCACCGTCGTTCCGCCGTCACGGCCGCTTCGGGAGCTACTACCGCGTCCGCGACGATGCCATCAGCGCCGCTGCCGAGGCTGCTGCGTCTTCCTCCGAAGCCGCATCAGCCTCTGCATCAGCACTGATCTCGGCCTCCGCTGAGATCTCTGCATCCGCCTCAGCATCCGACGTTTCGTCGGCTTCTGCGGTCGCAAGCGCCGATGCCTCGAACATTGCATCGGCTTCGGCGTCCGCATCCATCTCGGCCTCGGTTGAGCCCTCTGCTGCCCCCAGTGGCAACTCGGCCGAAGTTGAGCCATCCGCGTCTGCTAGCGGAGACGCCACCGATGTTGAGCCCTCGGCAACAGCCAGTGCCAGCGCCTCCTTCCTCCCCACGGCCTACGCCAACGGTACCGACCTCACTCACCACCACTCGGCCAACTCGTCTGACGCTGGTCCCTCGGCGTCGGCGTCGGCTTCGGCTTCGGCGTCAGGCTCTGACTTGGCGTCGGCATCGGCGTCGGCATCGGCCATTGCTTCGGAGGACGGCTCTGCTTCTGCCACTGAGAACACTGCCCCTGTTCCGACGTTCCCGTCGCGCAACCCCGAGGACACTGTTCCCGCCCCGCCTGCCGACAACCCGTCGCCGGCAGAGGCTAACCCTTGGGAGAGCCTCACGTACACCGAGTACGTTCCGACGACTGTCACGACCACCGAGCAGGCTGCGCCTACGGACTCGAACACTTCGGGCGGCGGTGTCCTCGGCGAGGCTGCCAAGATGGCGCACGACATGGTCAAGTCGATCATGAACAACAAGCTTGGCCAGTACCTTCCCACGGTTACTCTTGATGTTGTTCTCGAGCCGACTCAGTACCCGGATGGTACCTGGGACTATGTTGTCCACATCGGCCCCGATGGCACCCCCACTGCCGTGCCCACTTTCCTCCCCTCCGCTACCTCGAGCTCGGCTGGCCCGACCTCGAGCGATGCCGCCCTGGCGCCCGCCCCGACTACTAACGCGCCTGGTTCCTCGAGCCCCTCGAGCCCCGTGACCGTCGCTCCGGACTTTGGTGGCGGTTCGACCGACTCGGCTCCGCCGACGACGTCCAACTCGAACCTCGTCCCCGCGCCTAGCGCCAACGTGCCCCCGGAGGGCGGTTGGAACGCAGGCAACACTGCACCGACCACGAGTGCCGACGCCAACCCCGCACCGGCCCCGACGTCCGACTCCCCCGCGCCCGCTCCTCAGCCCACGGAGGAGCCAGCGCCTGTGGAGCCCCAGCCTACCGACGACTCGTCTTCGGAGCCTGAGCCCACCGACAACTGGACCCCTGAGCCTGAGCCCACCAACGACTGGTCGGAGCCCCAGCCCACCGACAACACCGAGGAGCCCCAGCCTACGGATGACTCGGCTTCGGAGCCTGAGCCTACCGACAACTGGTCGCCTGAGCCGGAGCCCACCGATGACTCGTCCTCGGAGCCTCAGCCCACCGACGACGGTGCCGAGCCTCAGCCCACTGAGGAGCCCACCCCCACGGATAACACGGACAACAGCGCCCCAACCTACCCTCCCGTCGAGCCTACCGACGCCGCTCCCTCTGACGCCGAGTCGCCTGCCCCATCGGCTACTCCCTCAGAGGACAGCGGTAGCGGTGGTCACCTCTACCCCAGCGGCTCGTTCCCGTCTCCCGCTGAGCCTTCGTCTGACCCCGCGGTTTCGGAGCCTGCTCCTTCGGCTTCCGCTTCCGAGGCTCCTGCCCCCTCGGTTTCTACTTCGGCTGAGCCCGCTCCGTCCGTCTCTGCTTCCCAGGACCCCATCGTTTCGGCTTCGGCTTCGGCGTCGGCTGAGCCCTCTGTTTCGGCGTCGGCTGAGCCCTCCGCTTCGGCGTCGGTTGAGCCGTCCGTTTCGGCGTCGGTTGAGCCCTCCGTTTCGGCTTCGGCTGAGCCTTCCGTTTCGGCTTCGGCTGAGCCCTCCGCTTCGGCGTCGGCTGAGCCCTCCGTTTCGGCGTCGGCTGAGCCCTCCGTTTCGGCGTCGGCTGAGCCTTCCGTTTCGGCTTCCGCTGAGCCTTCCGTCTCTGCGTCGGCGTCTGCTGAGCCTTCTGCATCGGCCTCCGTCCCCGTTGAGCCCTCTGCGTCGGCTTCGGCTTCCGCTTCGGTTGAGCCCTCTGTCTCGGCTTCCGCTTCGGTTGAGCCCTCTGTCTCGGCCTCTGCTTCTGTCGAACCCTCCGTCTCGGCCTCGGTTTCGGTTGAGCCCTCCGCGTCTGCCCCCGTTTCTGCGGAGCCTTCAGCGTCTGCGTCGGCTTCCGTTGACCCCTCCGCCTCGGCGTCGGTCTCGGCTGAGCCGTCCGTTTCTGCCTCGGCTTCCGCTGAGCCCTCCGTCTCGGCGTCTGCCTCCATTGACCCCTCGGTTTCTGCGTCCGCGTCCATCGAACCCTCGGTTTCCGCTACCCCCTCGGCGTCTGCCTCTGCCTCTGCTAGCTTTGACCCTAGCATCTCGGCCCCAATTCTGATCCCTTCGCAATCGGCTTCAGGTGAGCCCTCCACAGCCCCCTCCGCCTCGGTTTCGGCCTCTGTGAGCGCCGAGCCGTCTGCAACTGCCTCGGACTCTGCAATCCCCTCGGTTTCGGCTTCCTCGACTTTGGTTTCTGCTTCGACCGCTGAGCCTTCGGCTTCCGCGTCGAGCGTTGAGCCTTCGGTCTCTGTGTCCAGCGTTGAGTCTTCGGCTTCTGCCTCGAGCGTTGAGCCTTCGGCCTCTGCCTCCAGCGCTGAGCCTTCGGCTTCGGTCTCTGCCGAGCCCTTGTCGACTGCCGAAGCTTCCGTCTCTGCTTCGCCGACTGCTGAGCCTACCGTCTCTGCGTCGGCGTCAGCTGAGCCTTCAATCTCTGCATCGCCGACTATGGAGGCTTCATCCTCCGCATCGGCATCCGCTGAGCCCTCCTCAACTGCTGAGCCTTCGCCCTCCGCGTCGGCAACTGCTGAGCCTTCGCCCTCCGCGTCGGCCTCCGTTGAGCCTACGTCGACCTCGTCGACTGCTGAGTCTTCGGCTTCCACCCCCTCTGCTGCGCCCTCGCCGACGACTGAGCCCTCGGCTTCGGTCTCTGCAAGTGCTCAGCCCTCGGCATCTGTCTCTTCCTCTGAGTCATCAACTGAGCCTTCAGCCTCTGTCTCTTCTGAGCCTTCGGCCTCTGCCTCTGAACCCTCCGCCTCGGCTACCCCCGCGCCCTCTGCTTCTGCGACGGACGACCTTGTCTACACCGAGACCTCTACCTCGTGGACCACCGAGTACACCACTGCGACCCGCGAACCGTCTTCCACCTCTCTCGAGCCATCCGCTTCCGCTTCTGCCAACGTCTCGGCGTCGGCATCGGTTGAGCCTTCTGCTTCCGCCTCTGCCAGCGTCTCGGCGTCGGCGTCGGTGGACCCCTCCGCTTCCGCCTCTGCCAGCGTCTCGGCCACCGCGTCGGTTGAGCCATCTGCTTCCGCCTCTGCCAGCGTCTCGGCGTCGGCATCGGTTGAGCCTTCTGCTTCCGCCTCTGCCAGCGTCTCGGCGTCGGCATCGGTTGAGCCCTCGGCTTCCACCTCTGCCAACGTCTCGTCGACTGCATCGGTTGAACCCTCTGCTTCCGCATCTGCCAGCGTCTCGGCGTCGGCGTCGGTGGACCCCTCTGCTTCCGCCTCTGCCAGCGTCTCGGCCACCGCGTCGGTTGAGCCATCTGCTTCCGCATCTGCCAGCGTCTCGGCGTCGGCATCGGTTGAGCCCTCTGCTTCAGCGTCTGCCAACGTCTCGTCGACTGCATCCATTGAGCCTTCGGGTACTGCTTCTGCCAGCGTCTCCTCCGTCGAGCCTTCGGGCACCGCCTCGTCGTCGGCTTCGGCTTCGCTGAGCGCCACGTCTGCTCTCCCCAGCTCGACTGACGCCTCATCATCTGCTAAGCCCTCTGCGTCGGCCTCGGCGTCGGTCGAGCCTTCTGTATCTGCCTCTGCCTCTACCTCGGCGTCTGCTTCGGCTGAGCCTTCCGCCTCGGCCTCTGCCTCTTCGTCTGCTTCGGTTGAGTCCGCTTCTGCCTCGGCATCCGCTTCGGCTGAGGCCTCTGCCTCTGCCTCGTCGTCCGACGCCTCCGTCTCCGCCACCCCAACCGCCTCTGCCTCTGCCTCTGCGAGCGGCAGCGAGTCAGCCTCGGCGTCTCTGAGCCCCGCACCCACCGCGTCCTCGCCCCAGCCCACCGCCACGGGCGACTCGGAGCAGTGCGAGCCCGACGACGACTCTGAGAACGACTGGGACAACGACTGGGACAAGCGCGACTACAACGACGCTGATGGCGAGTTTGAGGAGGTCTGGGTGTACGAGGACGAGATCCAGCCCGGATGGATCATTCTCGAGTAAAGAGTTTTTCGCAGGAAGCAACCACCTCTTTTCCCTCCCATTGGGAACCAGGTATAGTATATAGATTCAGCCGCGCTGGCCGCGGCTTAATACACATAGCATGATGTATATTGTGAGAATGTCACTGTTTCTTGGACCTGGTGTGGCAAACCAGCTAGGATCAAGCCGGCTGTTACTGACTACACTTTCGATGTCAGCAACAAATCCCACCATAACGAGGATCAGTTACTTCTGCAGAACGGATTGTGAGCAGTACAGTACTGTACAACGACCCCAGCGCTTGTGTTGTATTGCTCGCTGGCAATTGGAAGACACTCCGAGTTGTACCAAGCGCCGTGTGGGACGTGGGTAACCACAATCTTACCCGAGAGGAACTTGGTTGGAAATTACGCGCAAGACCAACTGAAAGGGCTTTGAGGGCAGTATGGTGAGCATGGCAAGCAGGGTGAGCATGATGAGGCTGCTGATGGACTAGCAGGTTGAGAGACAGTACTCCCCCCATTCTACACTGCAGAAACTGTCAGGAGGCGAACCGAGCTGCAGATCCAAAGGGGAGGGAGGCGGGGATGATTGGGTGGACCGCTCACATGATGTACCAAGCGTAACCTACGAGATGAGACATAGAAATCAGAACGGGAGCTGTGGAAAATAACGGCCGGAGCGGTCAAAGAGCGGGCTAGAGAAGCGGGATATGGATGGCTCGTTGCGAGATGAGCGGTGTCAAGGAGAGAGAGAGAGAAGGAAGGAAAGAGAGAAAGCTTTAGAGAGATGAAGCGAACATTGAGTGACTGAACAACTGGTGAGGCAAGCGGGCTTGGCTGGGGGCAACCGGACACCAGGAGCGTAAGAGAATGACATGGTGAGTAGCACGGAACGATTGCACGAGCAGAGGCAGCTCGCGATCGACGATAGAGCGAGCGAAGACAACCAAACAAACGACCAAACAAGAAAATCGAAAGCGAGCGCGAGTGAAAGCGTAAACCACGCATTCCCCCGCCGGGCGCGGACAGTTGCATCGTGGCCGTTACTTTGTTCGATCGCTGTTCGCTGTGAATGGTTGCATATGGTATCTATCGTGGGTGTCCCTATGCCTACTTGGACTCGCCTGCCTCGGTCTGCGCGGCCTCCTTTGCGGCCTCGTCCTTTGCGAGGTAGCCGTGGTTGGCGGGGTTGGTGTAGAACTCTGGTGGGTTAATGGATGCTCTAAGCGTGGAGTGCAGGGAGGGGGGTTCGCTCTCGTCGTCTCCTCATGGCAGCCGTCTCGCCTCCAGCCGGTGCCCTCTGCTCTTTGGGGACCATATTCACTTATCTGCCTCTTTGTACACCCGTCTCTGCACCCGCTTCTGCATCGGTCTTCGCCCCTCCCTTCGTCTCTCCCCACTACCCAACCTCCCTCCACACATGATCATCTCCGCACGTCTCCACCGCACTCACCAATATCGGTCCTCCGGATGGGCTTTGCGCTCTTGATAGGCGTGACAAACTTTTCAGGATACACCTCCTGCCTCAACGAGAGGTTATTGTGGTAGACGGCAGTGACCTTGCCGCCGGCCTCGATGACGGCCTGGGCTGCGCCCTTGGAGTAGCGGCTGAGCTCGAGGTCGAGGGGGGGCAGGGGCAGCTCTGGGTCCGCGGGGCCGACGAGCTTGACACCTGCATTCCCAGAAATGCCATGGACGGCGTTGGCGCGCACGACGGTCCCGACCGTGATGGTGGAGCGTGGGTCGATGCGCTGCTGGGCAATCCACTGCTGCAAGCGCGCCAGCGACAGCGGCGCGTACGCGCGGCGCGTAAAGTTGATAAAGCCGCGTTTGGGGAACAGGCGCGTAATGGGCGTCTGGCCACCGGCGAACGCGGGCGTGGGCTTGCCGTTGCCGCTGCGTGCCAGCTGGCCCTTGTGGCCGCGTCCCGCCGTGCCGCCCGTACGTGAGCCCGGACCACGGCCGCGGCGCAGGTTCTGTCGTCAGCACTGAGTCGGGGTAATGAGGCTAGCGTATCGCAATGAGATGTTAGTGTAAAGGTGCATCCACACCATGCGAGCAAGAACGGACTTGCAGCAACACGTCGGCCACAACTCACAGCCTTGGTCGAGCCCTTTGCAGGCTGCAGGTTGGCAAGGTGCACCGGCGCCTTCAACTCGACGGTCTTGAGGGACCGGCTGGGGCCGGCGCCAAAGAGGCGCGAGGTCGAGGCCTCGGCGGCACCGCGGAGGGCGCTGAAGGCGGCGAGGAACATGGTCGTGGTGGTGGTGGAGGGGTCGATGGTGGCCTGCAAAGTCGGTCTTGTCCCTCGGAAATCGCTCCAGTTCAAGGTGGTTTGGCTGATAAGGAGGATATTTACGTAACAGAAAATAATGACACGGTATTTTTTGACCAAAGACTGTCGTCAGTGGAGGAAATGTTGCTCGTCTGTGGCTGTCAGCCATTCGAGTCAAAGCCAGTGAGAGAGTGAGTGAGTCTCCTTGTGAGCCTGCCTGGTAGCCACCCACTCCGCCTCGTCTACATTTATTTGTTGTCACGACTCATTCCAACTACTTGTGCATGCTCAAAAGCCTCGCGGCCCGAGTGCACTTTTTCCCCAGGCTCTGTCACACGACTCGATCTCTGGCATCAACTGTGCCCTTGCCCCTGCTCTCGAGCCCCACACGCCCCCATCTAGTTTTCGACAGCAGGAACTCCTCGTCGTCGTCTCCACTTTTCCACGCCCACTCGTATCTTTCCCATCGCAACTTTACAATGTCCGCCCCCGACGCTGCCCTCCACAAGGACGAGGTGACTGGCGAGATGGTCTCCAAGTCGTGCGTGTTGTGTACCGTGGCGGGCGACGGGGGGCCGTGATTGGCACTCGCCTTGCCATGTTTACTGTGCTGGATATCCTCAGCTGCGTCACGAGCGCATTCCCCACACGATGGAGCCATAACGTAGCGTTTGTTCGTTGCTGACAGTCGCAGGGAGCTCAAGCGCAGGCAGAAGCAGCGCCAGCAGGCCGAGAAGAAGGCTGCTGCCGCGGCCGAGAAGGCTGCCAAGGCGCCAGCCAAGCCTGCTGCCGCCGCTGCGGGCTCGAACGCTGCCGCCGAGGAGCAGCTCGACGCTGCGGCATTCTACGAGCTGCGTGCCAACACGATCAAGAAGCTGCGCGAGACCAAGAACCCAGACCCGTACCCGCACAAGTTCCACGTCTCGCAGGGCATTCCGGCGTTTGTTCGCGAATGGGGAGCCAAGGGCAAGGTCGCTGAGGGCCAGACGGTCGAGACGCCTGAACCCATTACGCTCGCTGGTCGCGTGCACAGCATGCGTGCGTCGTCGTCCAAGCTCCGCTTTTACGACATTCGCGCCGACGGCCAGAAGATCCAGGTCATGGCGCAGGCGCAGAACGCCAAGAGCCTCGACGAGTTCCTCCAGGTCCACGACCTGATCCGCCGCGGCGACATTATCGGTGTCACGGGCAAGCCGTCGCGCACCAAGGCGGGTGAGCTGTCTCTCGCCGTTTCCGAGATCAAGCTCCTCTCGCCCTGTCTCCAGCAGCTCCCCGGCCGCGAGGGTCTCGTCGACCTCGAGACGCGCTACCGCAAGCGCTACCTCGACCTGATCATGAACGACACCACCCGCGACGTGTTCATCACCCGCTCCAAGGTCGTCAACTACATTCGCAAGTTCCTCGACTCGCTCGGCTTCCTCGAGGTCGAGACGCCCATGATGAGCATGATTGCCGGTGGCGCCACGGCCAAGCCCTTTGTCACCCACCACAACGACCTCAAGCTCGACCTCTTTATGCGTATCGCCCCCGAGCTCTACCTCAAGGAGCTCGTTGTCGGTGGCCTCGACCGCGTGTTTGAAATTGGCCGCGTGTTCCGTAACGAGCAGATTGACATGACCCACAACCCCGAGTTTTCCATCTGCGAGTTTTACATGGCCTACGCCGACATGTACGACCTCATGGACATGACCGAGAGCATGATCTCGGGCATGGTCAAGTACCTTACCGGCGGCACCAAGGTCAAGTTCCACCCCAAGGGCAAGGGCGAGGGCGCTCCCGAGTACGAGATTGACTTCACCACCCCCTGGAAGCGCTTCGACATGATCGAGGAGCTCGAGAAGCAGCTCAACGTCAAGTTCCCCCCCGGAGACACGCTACACACCGAAGAGGCCAACAAGTTCCTCCGCGACCTGTGCGACAAGCACAAGGTCGACTGCTCCGAGCCCAGGACCAACGCTCGTCTCCTCGACAAGCTCGTCGGCGAGTACATTGAGAACCAGTGCATCAACCCTTCATTCATCGTCGGTCACCCCCAGGTCATGTCCCCTCTCGCCAAGTACCACCGCTCCCGCCCTGGCCTTTGCGAGCGCTTTGAGGCGTTCGTTGCTACCAAGGAGATTTGCAACGCCTACACCGAGCTCAACGATCCCTTTGACCAGCGCGAACGCTTCGAGGAGCAGACCCGCCAGAAGGAGCAGGGTGACGACGAGGCACAGGGTGTTGACGAGACGTTTATCAATGCGTGAGTACGAAATGCGAGCGAAGCGAGCAGTTCCAACACCGCCGCGAGCGCAGCGGGCGATGACCTTACTCTATCTACCCTTCCCCACCCCCCTCCCCTCCCCCACCCCCACTAACCCACAGCCTCGAGTACGGTCTCCCCCCTACCGGCGGCTGGGGTCTCGGCATCGACCGTCTCGTCATGTTCCTTACCGACTGCGCCAACATCAAGGAGGTCCTCCTCTTCCCCGCCATGCGCCCCATCAACGACAACAAGCCAGCCGAGCAGGCCGCCGCCCAGGGCGAGACCAAGGCTGTCGTCTAGATTGCGGACCTCCATGCCTTCCCCGCGCCACGTGGCGTGTTAAAATCATACAGTTGCGGCATGCAGCAGATCTGAGCCTTGTCTGGAGTGGAGTGTGTCGGCGTGTATCTGGCGAGTTGGATACTGAAGTGTGGCACTCCCACCCACCCGCTCAAACCACTCTGAGCACAGCAGATATTGAACGACTCGTCGCTTCCGTTTGCAGCACATCCGCACTACAACTGCGCGTTGTCCGCCTCATTTGCCGGAGAACGCCACGCGCGTTGCTTCTCACAGAGTCGGCCCGATAATGCAATGGGCAATGTGCATAGACGACTCAAGACAGACCAACTCGAATCCGAGTCGATGCTTTCCTCGCCACCCACGCTAGTTTGGCTAGTTCTGTTCCCGCTACCTTCCTCGTTTCCTCACTTTCCTTCCGTCCTCATCTTCCTAGCCTTCCTCACATTCCTGGCGTTCCTCGCAACGTTCATTACTCACAACTCACCTTCCTCACAACGTACTTTATTCTTCCCTTCATCCCATCTCCTCTCAATATTTTCCCCTTTCCTCCCCTTCTTCCCTTTTGCCCCCTTCTCCCCCGTTTCTCCCCTTTCACACCACTCATCGTTCGTCTCCAGCAAGCTCGCATGGACGGCCAGCCGACTGGCCCGCACACTGCTGCGACGGGCGGAAACGTCCGCCGTTGGCGGGTGGCAAAACGTCAGCCTCAGGTGATGGTCAAATGACAGACACCCCAGGGAGGCCATGGCAAAGAGGTTGGTGGGTTCCACAGCCAACAGCCTCCTAACCCGCCAGCCTTGTACCGGCGAAGAGCGAATCACCGTGCCCGCATGTGGCTTGTGCGTGTGGGGAGCGCGTCCCAGAGCAAGGGAGCGAGGCGTAAACAAAGACACTGAGGGAGGAACAAGTAACCAGCATGACGCCGACGGGGGGCCCGTTCTGCCAAGCCTCTGTTGTACTGTACGTGCCGTCTAATATGGCCCATGGCCTCTGGTCGCGACCCCGACCGGGGCGTCGGTCCATACCGCACAAGACTTCTGACTACTCGGACGGCAGCTCGGATGAAGACTCGAACGAGGACCTCGGCCATGTCCAATTCGACAAGACTACCACGACTACTCCGTGAGGTATTGTGTACTTCTTGTCGTAGCTGACGCCAGACATGTCCTCCCCACTGGACGCAGTACGTCTTCGAGCACTAGGTGGCTTTTCGTTGTGGGTACGGGACCCATGCTTCATCGTGTAGCTGACCCGCCAGGACGATGATCCCAAAGAGCCCACCCACGTCCTGTACACATTCAACGTGTCCGAGACGGACAAGAGAGAGGGATTAGCCCGCCCCCAGCTCGACACGCCCGTTCGTGCTCGTATACTGGCGCACGTTGCCGTCGGGTACGATGAGGTGCGGGCATCGACCTGCTCATGTTGGACCCTTCAGTGTGAGCTGATTGATCCTGCTTGTCAGCTGACGACAGTGGAGTACCGCCCTTTCAGGCCCACGAGGTGGGCCTTGGGCGGTGCGAGGTCAAGGACAAGAACCGCCCAGATGACGAGGGCATTGTCTCCGTCGCCGACTCCGACCAACAAAGTCTAAGCCCAATACCAACCACAACCACCGCACAATCACAATCTCCACGACCGTCTCGAACGAAACGACAAACCAACACCACCGCCAGTGTCCTCGCCGCCAAAGTCTATCCGTAGCACGACCAAACCCGCCCTCCGCGTCATTACCACATCCCGCCGTATCCACCTTGCTCTCGACAGGGCTAGAGGGACAATCGAGGTGGTCGACGGAGGAGTCGGAACAATGACAATGGCAATGGTAAGTGACAAGTGAGGCACGTGAGTTGCTTGCAGTATTGATCCGAATGGGTTTCCGCTTCATTTTGAGGGCATGAACGTGCAACCGCAAACGTGCGACAGGCAACGTGTAAAGACTTCGACATCAGGTCAATTCAAAGATGTCACCCGTGGCCCAGCCGGTCGCCAAGAACGTGCTCTCGAATGGTAGATTATGTGCTGTACCGTGCCGAAATGTGTAGTGGGCGAATGAATGGGTGGCGCACGACACGAAGGTTGTGTTGGAGATTGACCCCCCCCCCCCCCACGTGGATCCTGTGTTGTTTTTGTTGTGTTATCTGCCATATCGAGCACCGCGATTCCCTTGTTGAGATTGGACCTTATCGGGAGTTAACCACCACTGTACGATAGTGATATGCTTGCCCGACTTGTTGGCGTGTGAGGCGAGGGCTGTGGGGTTGTGAGAGTCGAGCCACCCTCAGGGTGCCTAGGCGATAGTACCTTGCACGACAAGCACGTTGACACCTGGCCAACAACCGGTCTGACGAGGAGCACACGATGGTGGAAACAACGTGCACGCTCGCACTGCTGATGCGATACTGGGCCAAAGATACTCGGGGACGCGCTCATGACCCGACCCGCCCGGCCCGTCGACCACCCGCTACCCGACGACGTGACCAGACTGCCTGGACACCACTACTGAACCCTCCACGCCACCTCCGTAACTCGGTGAGCGGAACACGTACGGTGTACTCAGCGCAAACCTCAATGAACCTCCTCCCAAGCGTCAGAGGGCCTTGGGGCCGCACAGCACTGGTCGGTCTCCGCACCCACTACCGTATGCAGCAAAAGCTAGGGCCAAGGTCTTGACGCCTAAGCTAGCGCTGTACATCGTAGGAGAGTCGAACTCCTGCCGCCTTTAATGACTGCACGGGTTGGCCTGACGGCCAACCCGTGCAGTCATTAAACTGCAGGGGTAACGGGGGTAATATTTAATTTTCTATCGGCGGGAGCAATTTTTCCCGACGCGGTCCATGCTCGGCGCCAGGGCATCCCACTTGGGGCCTTGCAAATATGGGGGGCGCAAATAAACTACTGGGTCGGCTGGCTGGCTACACCCTGCACCACATCCTGCCATGATGAATGGCAAAGTGGCATGATACCGTTTCACCAACGATGTTACGACGAGAGAGTGGGCGCGTCTGACCGGTCGCGGCGCGAGATACCGACTGGCACCAGTGCGCATTGTCGTACGTGCAAAGCCAAAGCGGTCAAGCTCGACCCAAGTCATGAGTCGTGCTGGCCCATGGCGCTCCGCGGCGGTTGGTTGCATCTTACCCGACCTCGAGGCGAGCCTGAGCTCGACCGCGCCCCCCCCCGTCGACCGCCGCGTGGCAGGTGTTTGTTGGGCTGGCCCGTGGACATCATGTCCAGCGCCCACATCCAAGAGCGGGGCTTGGCATATGTTCTGGGTAGAGGTTCGCATAGGTTTCGAGTGGCGCGACTGTAGAACGTGATGGGAACGTTGGTGGGTTCAGTCTGGCGAAAGAGAAGGAGTCCTTGGAATCTGTCGCAGCGCAGCAGTAGCACCACCATGCGGTACAGCTAGCCATTGAACGCCCACCAACGTTCAGTTCCACACAAACGTGAGCCCGAGCGCCAGCCAACGGTACTCCACCGAGCCCACAAATCGAGCGATCAATAGCTGCTGTATCAGAGGCGCGTAGCACTGCCAGACTTGTTTCATTCCAATTCTGCGAGACGTAGTGTCCCCTTTATACATACTCGAGAAAAGCTGCAGAGTACAGAGCACGGGCAAGTAACAGTAGAGGCACGACACCGTGTACACTAAAATGACAGCCCGCCGGCTGTTACTCACTCGCTCACTCGTGGCTACAAACAGCACCGCTCCACTTCGCCTAGACATCAATAGCGATGATTAAATGCGCGCCATGTCCCGCTCAATCTCAGCGTACAGCGCGTCAATCTCCGCCTTGAAGTGCTGTGACGCCACGTTACTTTTTTTGTTAGCACTGTGCGCTGATATGCTGCCGGTGCAGCTTGTGGCTTACCGCTTGAGCTTGGACGTGGGCGTCAAGAGGTGCGGGGCGAAGGGGTGCGGGGTCGCGTAGACGCCGCGGACGATTTCGAACCTGTGCGTTAGTATAAATGGGTAGGTGAGAGGGGAGGAGGTTTGGCGCCCAATGCCAAGTCCGGCCTGGCTCCTAATTTAGAGCAACTCTCACGCACCCATTCAGCTTGTGCTTCCTCCCCATCTCCTGCATCCCCTTGAGGATGGCGGCCGTCACGCGCTTATCCTGCAGCCCGCGCTCGAGGGCATCAATGTCGTCCGGGGTAATCTTGGTGCCCAGGACGGCATTGACGTACTGCGCGCCCGGGACGGGGTCAACGACGACAACGGCCACGAGGGACGAGCGGAACGAGTCGCCATGCACGAGGACCGTCACGAAGAGGGGGTCTAGGAGGTAGATGCCCTCGACGCGTTCGAGGGGCACGTATTCGCTGTGTGTGAGCGGGAACACGAAGGTGATTAATGTTGTGTGAGTTAAGAGGGAGGGGGAGGGGCAGCTCCAACGCACCCCTGCGCGAGCTTGACGACATTCTTGATCCGGTCGATAATCTTGACGCGGCCCTCGGCGTCGATCTCGGCGACACTGGCATTAGTTAGGCTCAAAGAATCGCAAGGACAAGGATACCCACTCGCCGGTGCGCATAAAGCCCTCGGCGTCGAGCGTCTTGGCCGTCGTCTCGAGATCGTGGAGATAACCCGGGAAGACGTTGTCACCGCGGATGAGGAGTCTGGTGTTGGCATGTGGGCAAGGAGCTGGGGGTTTTGAAATATCACTGCTTAGTCACAGTGGCTAGCAGCTGGGCAGTGGAAAGTGAGAAGTACTTACTCGCCGCGGGGGTGGGGCTTGTCCGTGTGCAGGTACTGCCATCAGCATGGGTACACGATGATTTAATCCACAGTGTCCAATAGTTCGTTCAACACGTCGGCCGCTCGACTCAACCCTACTGCTGATGCCACCTCCACAACCAACACTCACACCCATCTCGGGAACATCGAGGAGCCGGACTTCGTTGACGGGCTGGACAAAGCCCACGGTCCCGACCGCACCGACGTCGAATGGGATTCTGTTGTTAGCGCTACTCCCAACAGCAGTCTGGTTTCTCGTCACGAGTCCAAGGTACGGCAGACTAGATCGCTCATCTGCCACCCGCCTGCCACACCTATTTTCGACACTCCCATGCCACTCGAGCGCCTTTCCAAACTGTCCCACACCCCCTTACACCTCCCCCACTCCTCCTCTCCACGTCTCCTACACTCAGACGCCACAGAGAGCACACTCACCCCTTGGTAGCCGTCGAATTGGTTTCTGTGAGCGCGTACTGAGCGTCAGCGTGCGAGCAACATTAACAAGGCGATTTAGCTCAGTTGGTTAGAGCGCATGCTTAACACGAATCATTCGTGCTCCGCATGAGGTTTGGTTCCATCGCGTGGTTGACTTGTGTGGCGCGAAGGTCAGGGAAACTGGTCATGTTTTCCCAACGACGCGCGAAGCGTCGTCCGCAAAACGGCAGTTCGACCCTGTCAAACGTCATGTTTTTGCCTCTTGTACGTCCTCAGAGGCCAGCGGATGCGGCGTAGGTCTGCAGCCAACGATAGATTGATATTGTGGCGGCGCAGACGAATGGCGTAGAGTGGTTGGGGGCTCAAAAAATCGTTCCCCCGGACCTGCCACATGCCACTTTCCTGAACACGGCCAATTTCACTCACACCCTGGGCAAAGTCGGCGCAGAAGGCGACCATGAGCAACTCTTGTACGCCGGGCGAGAGGGGCGCCGAGCCTGTGAGCATGTACGCGACCTCGCCGCCGAGGAGAGCGCGGATCTGGTGTCAGACTACGGCATGCTCATTTGGGGGCCAAGCCGGTCAGTGGTGTGGCGTTTAAGGCCCACAAGCATCAGACTGGAGTGTCAAGTTGGGCAAGTAGACTTGGCCGCGCCCAAACTCGACACCAGTGGCCAGCGGACACAGTAGACGCTAGTACCCCGTGCCCAGTCCTGCAGATGGCATACCTTGCGGAACACGAGACGATCCCACAGTGCGTGGGTCACGATACCGTGCTTGTGCCAGTTTTCGAGTTTGGCCGCGACGGCGCGCCGGAGGAGCGCGCCCTTGACGCCCGGTGCCTCCATCTGGAGCTTGATGGCTGCATAGACACTGCGACGTCAGTGCAGCAGGTGAGAAGTGGGGAGGGGCGGTGTGCCGGGGGGAGAACAAGCCACAGAGGGCTAGCTCGGGTCGCCTGTCCCACGTCCTGCGCACTCGACCCAACTCACCGGTTGTAGATTCGCGGAACACCGGGGAAGCAGTGCGGCTTCATCACCTGTGCGTCCTCGAGGAGGCGGGTGACGTCGCCAGTCGAAAAGCAGATGGTGCCGTTGCCAGAGATGGTGAAGAGTTGCATCATGCGCTGGGGTTAGTGGGATGAAGTGGAGTCGGATAAGGATGAAGCGCCAGCACCCGGAGAAAGACACGAGCTGGAAAAGCAGGAGGCCAGAGTAACAAATAGCTAGAGAAGAATGGGCCCACAGCGAAACGGGCCCAGAATATGGACCTGTAGAAGAAACACGCTCGTGAAGAAAGAGCGACAAGGAAATTGTCAAGACCTCCGAGTCTCGTGGGACGTTTCCGATGACAGACATGGACGAGCCGCCAATCCAGGCAGTTCAGGCAAGAGTCCAGACACCAACGCCATGTTAACCCACTCCGCCGCCATCCGTGTCTCCCTACCATCGCCCCTGCCATCCCTGCCACCCCTGCCCTCACCACCAGATATCGTGGAAACATCTAGGACTGGGTTTGCGAGAAGGTCATTGCTCACCTCATACATGTGCGCCAGCGGGAGGTAGGACAGGTAACGGTACCCGGGCTGCTGGAAACGGGGTGACGTGCCGTACGTATTGCAGAGGACGGCCGTGACCATGTTCCAGTTTGAGCTGATGACGCCCTTTGGTTTGCCTGGGTGTCAGTCGTGCGAGGCTTATTGGGGTTTATTAGAGTGCGGTGTGGTGTTTGTTCGGCGGTACTGCCACTGCCACAGCTTTTGTCGCTGTCGCAAACTCTGCTACTCCCACTTCTGGAGTCTTGTTTTGTTCACAGTCGCACGCACTGACTGCCACAGCCACAACACCCCACTTCCCCAACCCAAAGCACCCACCCACCCCTATCCTCAAACTCACCAGTCGTCCCACTCGTATAACTTATAGTCATAATCCGATCACGATCAAGCACCTTCTCATCCTCCGCCGGTCCCGGCTCGACCCACACGCCCGGCGTACGTCCCCAGTCCTCGAGCTCTGACATGACGTGGAGCGAGCGGCCGAGGCGGTTGGCCCACTGGGTGTATAGCGCGCGCCCCGCGGGATCTAGGCCGTCCATGGACACAATGGCGCGGAGCGAGGGGCAGCGGGGGGCCATTTCGAGAATGTGCGCTATGTGGTTCGCGGACGTGAAGATTATCGGGATGGGGGCGTGGTTTGTGCTGTTGTTAGCTGTAACGTCGAGGATGAAGAGGGGTTGGGAGGGGAGTGCTACTGCTCTTGGTCGAAATGGGGACGGTGCAGTATGGAGGAGAGGGCAGTAGGAGGGCCGGGTTGAATATGGCGCTCTGGCTGACACCGGATCGGCCTCACTTCCCCATCACCTTCCCATGACTCGCAACTCTTCATACGTAGATGGATGGGAGGGGATGGTGTGGGAGGGGAAGGCTTCAGCAGTCTCACATTACCCGAGGGTAATGAGAGGTGAAGTAGCAGGAGATGATCAAGGACGAGGTCCAGTTGGGTCTCAACTCCTCCTAGCTGCGTTCTGCGGCGTCGTGGGCTCCCAAGTCGTCGGCCCACAGCTCATGACCCGTGGCTGTGGACGTGGGGGAACAAGCAGTAAGAGAGGTGGCCAAGGCTCACGACTTGACGGGTAGACGCGAAAAGAACCACCAACGTGACACCCAGACTCGAGACTCTCGACAATTCTTTCACAGCATCTCGCTTACCCACTTGCCAATGTGGACCATTCTCCCCTCCCACCCTCACCCCCGCCCAGACACTCACATATACTCAGCCACATCCACCCCCAACGTCTCATAAAGACTAACCCCGACAAGCCCATAGGCATGGCACGCAAAGTCGACTACCTGCCACTCCTCGCGGTTTGCGCTCCAGACGCCGACAGCCCAGCCGCGGCGCGCGCCACCCTTGCGCCTGTCACCCCAGGTCGGGAGGCCCGGGAACTCGATCTCAGGCGGGCTGGGCACGTCGGCGGGGAGGGAGGGGTCACGCAGCCGGCCCATACGTTCGAGAGACAGGAGCGCCGAGCCCAGCGCGTCTCGTCGCGCCTGGACGGCCGTGTAGCTCGTGTCCGTGGTCGTGGGGGAGAAGGAGGGGGGAACGCCGGGGGAAGCGGGGGGTAGGGGGAGGCGGCGGCGGAAAAGGGGTTGGGTGGGGGTGCGGCGGGTTGCTGGGTGTTAGTTTCGGGGCGCGGGGGGGGGGGGGGGGGGGCGGGGGCGGGGGGGCCGGGGGCCGCGCGCGGGGGGGCTGGGGGAGCGGGGGAGGCGTGAGGAGGACGTGAGGATGGGGACGGGGGAGCGTGTACAGGTGGAGCGGGGCGAGGACGCGGGGACGGGGGCGGCGGTGCACCCCACGACGGACATGGGGACGGAGAGCGCGACGGCGATGGCGAGCGTGCCCGCTGACCTGGTGGGGGTGCGGGTGGTCGCGGTGGGAGGGGCCGGAAGACGAAGGCGGGGAGTAAGGACCCCACGTTCGCGTGCGTCCCGCCGGCGGTGTCGGGCGTGTCGCGGGACAGCGGGGTGGGGGTGGGAAACATGCGGGTGGACATGGGGGTAGGCGGTGAATAAGGAGAGGGGTCGGCGTGTCGGTGGAAATGCCCGTCGCCGAATGTCGTGTCCCCGTCCCCGGCCCCGTCCCCTTCTCCGTCCCGTTCCCCGTCGCGGTCCCCGCCTGCCTTCCGATTGACTTCAAAGTCGGCGTCGAGCGGTTCCACCCGTCCCTGTCCCGCCATAGCTGCTTCCAACCCCAGCCCCAGGCCGACCATTGCAGATGATCCCGATGCCTCGCGCCTCGACTCGGATGACAGCCGGCCAAAGGTATGCGTCGACCCGCGGGGCGTGCCGGTGGCCACAGTCGCGAGCGTAGCGAGCGATGTGGGCCGGAAGGGCAAGGGCCCGAGGGCGTCCGGGTCAGTCGGCGGGGGCGTGAGTGGGGTGTCATCGCGGTCACCGTTGATGACGATGACGATCGAGTCCGAGTTGTGGTGGAGGAGCGCTGGCGGGATGATTGGGTGACGTTCGATTTCCCGTGACGTGAGGGGGTTGGGGCCATCGACGGAGAGCGGGGCCGAGATGATGGGGCGGCGGGGGGGTCGGTCGGTGCATGCCAGACGCGCGCGTTTCCGGATCGATGGGAAACACCCGGGGACAGAGTCTTCGGGCTGCTGGGCCGGGGCGGGGGCACGCGGCTTGCTCGGGCCGGCGGTCTCGCAGTCGTGTGCTGGCAGATTGTGGAACTCGTGGTATGCACGCGAGGCCGGGACAACGGGAGCGATCTCCGTGGTGAGGTCGACGGCTGTGGGTGCATTGTCCGAGCGAGGGGGTTCACGGGGAGCATCGTGCAGCGTCACGGCGTCCGGCGGCGTCTCGGTCGGCCCCTTCGAAGGGAGTGTGAGGGAAAAGTCACACCGCAGGCAGGTGCAGCCCAGCCATGTGCGGTAGGCGTGCACGACGTCGGCGCTCGTGAGGAGGATGGCCACAAAGAGTCCCGTGGCGCCTGCGCGTCAGCCAGTGCTCGAAGACATGGAGCCCATAGCTGACTCACCCTCGATGGCGCGCGGAGGCCAGTCTGCCTTCCAGTCCATGAGGTCGATGACGATGTACGCGATTCCCGCGGCCGACACGGCGGCGAGGATGGCCGTCTCGCGCCACACGTCGCTGCGTGTGCGCTTCGTGTCGTTCGGGACGGTGGGGAATGCAAGTCCCCATGCATCGCCGTGGTGACTCGGGGCCTGGTGGTCGCAGCCTGCGCCTGTGCAATAGTGGCAGGCACTCGCGTTGTCGCTGATGCTGGCGTCGGGGCTGGGAGTGCGGGGGTTGTCGGTGCTGCGACTCGGGACGGTGAACGAGACGGTGCTCGTCTCCCCCCACCACGTTGCATCGCGTGTGGTAATCAGCTTGCGCACGACGAACGCCGCGAGGACGAGTGCGAGGCCGAGCGGTGCCAGTAGCGTCCCACAGCGAAAATGGTGCCACCACGAAAAGTCGAGCTGCGCGTACATGCCCCACCACACGCCGACGTGGCGCCGGTCCGCGGCCCAGACCACTAGGATGGCGACGAGGTCCATGCTCGCATATGTCCAGGCGCACGCGGTGGAGGCGACCGTCAGGCGCGCGGCCCGTGTCCTGTCTGGTTTCGGGGTCATGAGGGCGAGCTGGGTCCGTGTCAGTCTCCTCATTTTTCGACCGTACAAAAACAGGGAAGAAAATTGGACAGACGTACCAGCGCAAACACGGGGAGGTGGGCGACGACGACGGTCGTGAAGAAGGCCACCCTGCGCGTTAGGGGACAATGGCGACTTGGTGGTGCTTACAAGATGGCATCAATGTCCAGCAGTCCCGGGTGCGTACTCGGCCCATAGTGAACAATAAGACTCTCGAGCACCACAAGCGCCGAGCGGACCACCGCCGCCAGCACCAAGGACAGCGCCGGGAGGTTGTTGAGACTGCGCTTGATCGGGTTCGTCGGGGGTGGGACGAGGAGGGGGGGAAGAAGAAGCGCGAGGACGACCGCAGACGCAATGGAGAGCCCTGGGTGTCAGCTTGCAAACAAATACGACAGCTTACCTTGGTAGACGGTGAATGCTCCCATTGTTCGATGGACAAGTGTGCGAGTGGGGGCGATGGACAATGGCGACCAGGTTGTTATAGCGGGATGGATGCGTGTGGATTGTCCCGTGTGTGAAGGCTGGCTGTCGGCACCCTCAAGGGTAGATGCGGTCAGGCCGCTTGGTGAGTAGCAATAGCGATCAGTGTGATAGGGTGATTGAGGGTTGGGAGATGTTGCGACCATGCGGTAACGCGAGAGGGGCTGGAGCGTACTTGCTGCCTGAGTGCGGTAGCGAGAGAAGCACAATGGATGACCGCTATGCATACAATGAAAGAGGCCCGAGGTGCGGCATGGTCGGCGTCGCCCAACGTTTAAAGGTCGTGGGCTGGCGGAACCCGGGGCGAGCGTCGGGGTAGTCACCCAAAGTCCCCGACGTCGCTCGCTGCTCGCTCGCTATGCTCGCTTCGCTACTTAGACCACACCTTGATGGTGCCGTCCAGACTCGACGTGATCATCTCGCGCCCGTTGGGGTTGGTGATGACGGTCGTGATGGCGCGTTTATGTACTGGATCAGTCCATGTCCCGAGCGGCTTTGCGTCTAGCACGCTCCAGCTCCAGAGGCGGCCGTCCTCGTCGCCCGCGATGACCGCACCCTCGCCGCGGTTGAAGGCCGGTTTGGATCGGACAGTCGATACCTTGTGGCCGCTAAAGGTCTGGAGCACCTGGCCGTTTGAGCGATCAAAGAGGCGCAGCTTGCCGTCCTGAGACGCGACGAGGTACGTGTCCTTTGGCACCGACGGTGATGGCGTCAGGCCCGTCACAGGAGCTATTGTCAGCCTTTGGCCACGATCATGCGAGCGTGTTAAGGTGTGCGCATTCGGCAAAACTCACATCCAACTAAATCTTCCACCATCTTGCCCATCCTCACGTCATAACTGCGAACATGGCCGTCGGCGCTCCCCGCGATAATCTCAACCGAGTTGGGAGGAATATCAAGCGTCACGATGGACGACGTCGCGTCCTTTATTGTTTGCAGGGGGGTAAAGGAGGTTGCGCGCATGTCCCACAGCATAATCTTTGCGTCGAATCCCGCTGCACTGTCAGCTGCTCTGCTCTCCTTTGGTACTTCGCCTCAACCCCTTTCTCCATCGTCTTTACTCGGGACCTCAGCTTCCCTTCACTCACCACTAGCCAGCAAACCGGCGTCGTTGCTAAACGCGACAGCATGGAGCTTGCCAAAATGTCCTTGCAGCTTGCGCGTCACTGTCCCACTCGCGACATCCCACAAGAACACCATCTTGTCCCCACCGCAACTCGCAAACTTGGCATTGTCATGCGCGCTGGTGTCAGCTAAGTCGTTAGCGGAGTGCTCAGCTCACATGTCCAAGGCGAGAATCTCATGCGCATGGCCCTTGTACACCTTGATCTCCTTGCCTAATGCAGGGTTCCATAGTCGGATGGTACGGTCCGTCGAGCCCGAAAGGACATACTTTGCGCCGTGGTTGTACCGCACGACATTGACTGCCCCTTGGTGCCCATCAAGCCTGAGGTGGTGAGCTTGGATCAGAACAACAACACCACGCACGTCCGTGTGGGATTTGAAGGAACAGAGAGGACGTCGGGGCCGTCTCCCCGCGAAGGAGCCATGTTGAGCAGTGATGTCGGGCTGGCTGTGAAAGTAGTTTGGAAGGAAGGGGGAAGATTAAGTTGGTGTTGGTGACAACAAGGATCACCTCCACCTGTGCGGAACCAAAATCTCGATCAAACCCAGACGGTGGCACGGCAACAACAACGCTCATGGAAACAAGCAGAGCAGCAAACGAAGGCTATCACGGAATTACATGCTCATCTAGATAGGAAGAATGTTACCAGCTCCACGCAGCGCCATCTGTCCGCCAAAGCGCAGCGTCGTGACGCCGCCTGGGAAGTAGGCCGCGAGGTATGTAAGCAGCGCGACCACCTAGCGGGTGAGCAGAGTGAAGGGCAGCCTTACCCACCTGAACAATGGCAGCAACAAGGGTGCCAATGGTAGACCGCACTCCGATGGCAAAGAAGAGCGTCATGCCCAGCGAGCCAAAGTAGGCCGCCGAGAAGGGAAGACGTTCAGCCGAGAAAATGTGCTTGAGATCTGGCGTCAGCTGGGTGGTGGGAGTCGGAGCTCACGGTTCATAGGGCCGTGGAGGATGGCAAAGCCCATCATGAACAGTATTGATCCGAGGGTGAACGCGAGGGCAAACTTGCGCGGCTTGATCGCGACTGGGACGTGTTAACACTGCGGAGCTGAGGCTGTTCTCCTACGCTAGCTCACGGATGGGGAGGAAGAGGAAGGCAATGCCAAAGCACGCCATGCCGCCGAGGCAGCAGGCAATGAAGCCGAGGAATCTATGTATGTTAGTGACTGCCCCAACTGACTGCGCAGCAACTTACCGTTCCCATCGCTGCATGGTGAGAAGGTCGCGTCACGGTAAAGTGAGGAAGGACGCGTCAGTAGGGTATCCCTCACAAGCGCTCGCCGGAGAAAGCTCCTACACCGCCGAAGCGCGCACTTACCGATAGAGCAAAGTATGCCTCCTCTTCTGCACTTTGTCCCTCGTTACGGAGTGGAATATATCCGCTCAAGCTGTTCCATGTCCGGCTGAACGGGTTGGCGGATGGTGGTTGTGCGGCCGAGTCGTCTTGGACCGAGTTTGCCCAGCGGAATCCCGAGAGCTGTGCGCGGAACGCGTTGGCCGAGTTTGAGGACATTGCGGGAGGGAGAGGTGGCAGATGTCAACAGGAGGATGCAATGTGAGGATGGGGGTATTAATGGATAGTTTGGTAGTCAATGCGGTGGACGATGGACGATGCGCAGGCGACTTGGTATGTGGTGGTGGCAGGTGGAGGGCATCCATCCCATCCCAGCCGAGACTGCTGTGCATGGCCAATCCCCGGGTGCAGGCGGTGTGGGTTGGGTTGGGTGGCGATTTAGCCGCAGCCTGCGCATCCGGCGGTGCCCGGCGGGTGGCAGCCAAGCGCTGGCTTGCCCCCCGAGCGAGCGCTGGAACGGATGCGGACGCTAGGACGCTGGCGTCATGAACACGTGGCCTCTTTCTGACGTGGCCTTTGAATTCTTTGTCGTTGTTTACCGGTATCAATTCTGATCACCAGCACCACCACCATTGTCGCCCGTTCTTGGCCCAGTGCCCCCCTCCTTTCGAGACCGAGAGCGTCAATGCTATCCTTGACATCCTCGCTCCCATCCATCATCTATCAACACCTCGCCCACCATGTCCAAGTACCCAGCAGCGTCGTCGTCGACGCTCCCCACAATCATTCCGCCCCAGCACGCAGAGTCGAAACGCGACCGCAAGCGGCGCGAGACGATCAACAAGATTGAGCTTCTCCACAATGGCAGCTGGAACACGCGTGACGAGTGAGTGTGCTGCTGCTCGGTCGACAGCGTTGCGTACCTGTGCATCCACTCTGCTGGCGACGCGTTATGGGTATCAGAACGTGTCACCTGTTTGGGATTGCTCGTGATGGGCTTCAACATGGCCTGATGGCGCGACGGTAGCTGACGCGCGCGCAGGAAATTCTCCCAGCAGTACAAGGAGTACCACAACGAGAACAAGGCGGTCAACACGCAGCCGCCAACATCGTCAAAGTACATGCTGCGGATCTATCCAAAGTCGATTGAGCGCGATGCATTCCTCCAGGCAGCCGAGACGCACTATGAGTACCAGTGAGTACGCGGCCGCTTGTTGGGGCGACCTGTGCCGCCACCTACACCCTGCCCGAGCCTCGACTGACGTGCCAGGGCTGCTCAAGCCAAGAAGATGTACGACAGCGAGCGCGAGATGATCGAGGGCATGTACTGGGACGCGCGCGACCAGGTCCGCCAGCGCCTCCTCGGCATGATCGAGGAACGGCGCCGCAAGCTGCGCGAGGAGAAGGAAGGCGGCGATGTGGTCACTGGTACGTCGCTTGCAAGAGTTTGCTTCCGTCCCGCCGCCATGCTGGGACAGCCGGCCATACCCGTGTCCCACCGCCACCACCAACATCATTGCATTCTGGGTGGCGGCATGTGCGGGGCTACAACACGGACAACCACACCAATCTGCACCGCAGGAACAGTGACTGACATCAAACCAGAGTCGTTATTAGAAGCGCAGACACGTCCTCGCCCACGGCGCACGCCGTTCCGTGCACGCGTCGAACCGCGCTCATCGTCCCGGAGTGCCACCCCCGGCCTCAACATGCGCAGCCAAGGAGACTCGGGCAACGCGAGTCCTCCTGACGGACAGGGCAAGGGCAACGACCTACTCCTGCACACTATGCTTGCCCCCGCGCTCGCGGTCATCAGCAGCGAGGACATTTTGTCACAAGACTCGTCGTCGCTCATCGTCAAGCCCCTGCCGAGTGGGTACGGGACTGTGCAGAACGGCAAGCGCGGTCCTCGCGGCAAGGCTGCCGAAAAGGACCTCGACGTCGGCGCGGCCCCGGGCACGAGTGCGGCGCTCGCGATGGCGAGCGGGCAGGCGCCTCAACCGACGACCGGCAAGCGTGGTGCAGCCGGCGCCCAGTCTGGGTGGGTGCTCGGCAAGGCGCTCAACGACATGAAGCGCATGGAGGAGGCGACGCTGCTCGAGCGCGACAGCGACTGGGCGCGCATCCAGGGGTCGACCGCGGGTCGTGGGCGGCGAAGTGGGCGTGGCGACTGAGCGGTCCGCAGCATGGTGGGCGTTATCAGCAGCGCCGACCCATGCAGTTGTCGCGCGCCATGTGTCGAACACGCAATCTCGCTCGGCTCAATCGCTCACTCGGCCACTCGGCGTAATCAACCATCTAGCGTCGTTGGGCGCGTGGGAATTGGTTACTACCCCCGCACGCACTGGTGGAGGGGTTTAACGTAATGGTGGCCCGGCGCCCCTTGTTCCCCAGCAGTTCAGTTTTCTGGTGTTGTGATGTCTTTTAACGTATGACCTATGTATCGTAGTATACCGATGACTGGTATCGGGGGGAGACGTGAGACGCACGGAAGAGGGTGGTGGTGGGCGTTTGCGCAGGTACGCAGGTGGGCGCCGCCGGGATAATCAGGAGGCGTGCACGATCTTGATGTCTGATAGGCGAATTGGCATAAGCCGCACATTGCAAGCAGCAGCCGAGGTACAGGACGAGGCAGGACGAGGTTCCGCCGAGGGCTGCCCCAAGGCCTACAAAAAAAAGTGTCGAGGTGGAGGCGTGGTGTTCCGGGTGGGCGTGAAATCCAGGCCTGGAATGAGGGAGGCGTCTGATGGGGGTGGGGTGAAAAAAGACACCTGGCCTGGCAGTAAGCGTTGGGGAGATGGGGACTCGTGGGAGACGAGACGTCGGCCGTATCTCCGCCTGAACCGAAGACAAGCTTTTGGGATATCCTTGCGACAATAGGGGCAACGTGAATGGGCAGATGGCAGGCGGCTGGCTGTGCTGGCTTTAGCTCTGGCGCGTGGCAACAAGTCTGTCTTCCAGGCACGTACGAGGGCTAGGATCGGAGACAGACCGGGACATGAGAGACACCTCTGACCATTGGTGGCACGGCCAGAGGACAGGACAGGATGCAAGCCTCTGCACGTTTGGTGGGGATCGAGGGGTTTGAAAAAGTCACGTGACTAGGAGATGAGCGGCCCCATGACATTTGTGCTGGGTGTTGCAGGGGTTTAAACCCGTTTGGCTGTGCCTGAAGGACATCTAGTACCAGTGGGGTGGGGGTAATGGGGGCAGCAGCAGGACACAGGGACACAGGGGCACGAGAGTCAGGCCCGCCGTCATGTAGGCTGGAGCCGGTCAGTCGGCAGTCGGTCGGTCGTCTGGGGTGGGGAAGGCCGGCGCGGCCATTTACTCCGCCTGCCTGGACACTGAGAGAGAGACAGCCACAGCCAGAGCCACAGACAAGACACTGCTGCTGCTGCCAGACCACCAGAGACATCTCCACCACTACCGTTTCTCACTCTTTCCCTTTGTCCTTACTCGTCCTCCCTCTTCTCCTTTCTCTTCTTCTCTCTCAAGTCTAGAACAAAGGGTGTAGCAAAACCGACCTGTGCGCTATACTCCCGTGCTCGCCTGTCTTATATTACCACGAGCACGACTGTCCCATCTCCCTCCCCAACACCCAGGCGACCCCCCATCCCCAACGATCGCACTCTCAAGGCTAGACGTCCCACCTCGCGTCCTCCAACCCAGCTGGGCAGCTTCTCTCCCATCTCTTTGCCAACATGGCCACAACCGCCTCAACAGGCGCGCCGGCCAACGGCGGTGCTGAGCAATATGACCATTCTCGCGTCGCTCACTTTATTGGTGAGTCACCGTTGGGGGCAAATGCAGGCGACGTCGGTTGGGATCGCATCCCCAACAACTTCTGGCGACGGGCAGTACCCGGCCGGCGTCCTGCAGCCCCACTTTGAGAGCAACACACAAGGAATCTTTGTAGCTGACCACCACTTTCCTCGCTTGCTCGTTACCCGTTGTATACACTGGATCATCGCTACCCCCTCTGGACGCTCCCACGCCCTCTTACTGGCTCCCACCTCCACCTACCTCCACCAGGCGCCAACACGCTTGACGTTGCTCCCGCTGGCCGCGTGACCGACTTTGTAAAGGCCCAGGGCGGCCACACCGTCATTACAAAGGTCAGCTGATTTCGCCTCCGAAATGCATACGTTCCTAGGTGCTCACCGTTCTTCCAGGTCCTCATCGCCAACAATGGTATCGCGGCCGTCAAAGAAATCCGCTCGATCCGCAAGTGGTCCTACGAGACTTTCGGTTCGGACCGTTTGGTCGAGTTTACCGTCATGGCCACCCCGGAAGACCTGCGTATTAATGCAGAGTATATTCGCATGGCCGACCGCTACGTCGAGGTTCCCGGCGGTAGCAACAACAACAACTATGCCAACGTCGACCTCATTGTCGATGTTGCCGAGCGTGCCGGCGTCCACGCCGTCTGGGCTGGTTGGTAAGTGTTATTTATTAGTCCTCCTGCTCCCCAGTACTGACCAAACCAGGGGCCACGCGTCCGAGAACCCCCGTCTCCCCGAGACGCTCGCAAAGTCCAAGATTATCTTCATTGGCCCTCCCGGCTCGGCCATGCGCTCGCTGGGTGACAAGATTTCGTCGACCATTGTGGCTCAGTCCGCAGAGGTGCCGTGCATGCCCTGGTCGGGTACTGGCATCGCCGACACCATGCTGTCGGACCAGGGCTTTGTCACTGTCCCCGACAAGGCGTACGACGACGCCTGCGTGCACGACTGGCAGGAGGGCCTCAAGCGCGCCGAGAAGATTGGCTGGCCCGTCATGATCAAGGCGTCTGAAGGCGGTGGTGGCAAGGGTATCCGCAAGGTCGAAGAGGCCGACAAGTTTAAGGGCTGCTACGAGGCCGTCGCGGCCGAGGTGCCTGGCTCGCCCATCTTCATTATGAAGCTCGCGAGCGCTGCGCGCCATCTCGAGGTACAGCTTATTGCCGACCAGTACGGCAACGCCATTTCGCTCTTTGGCCGTGACTGCTCGGTCCAGCGCCGTCACCAGAAGATTATCGAGGAGGCACCCGTCACCATTGCTCCCCAGGACACGTTTGAGCAGATGGAGAAGGCTGCTGTCCGTCTCTCCAAGCTCGTCGGCTACGTTTCCGCCGGTACCGTCGAGTACCTGTACTCGCACGACGACGACTCGTTCTACTTCCTCGAGCTCAACCCCCGTCTCCAGGTCGAGCACCCCACCACCGAGATGGTTTCCGGCTGCAACATTCCCGCTGTCCAGCTCCAGATTGCCATGGGTGTGCCCCTCCACCGCATCCGCGACATTCGTACTCTGTACGGCATGGACCCCCACGGTGTCACCGAGATCGACTTTGACGGCAGCAAGCCCGAGTCGGCCAACACGCAGCGCAAGCCCCGCCCCAAGGGCCACGTTATTGCGTGCCGTATCACTGGCGAGAACCCCGACGCCGGTTTCAAGCCCAGCTCTGGTGCCCTCACCGAGCTCAACTTCCGCTCCAACTCGAATGTCTGGGGTTACTTCTCCGTCTCGTCGGCCGGTGGTCTCCACGAGTTTGCCGACTCGCAGTTTGGCCACATTTTCGCCTACGGCATGGAGCGCAGCGAGGCCCGCAAGTCGATGGTCGTCGCGCTCAAGGAGCTTTCGATCCGTGGCGAGTTCCGCACCACCGTCGAGTACCTCATCAAGCTCCTCGAAAAGCCCGAGTTTGAGAACAACACTCTCACCACGCAGTGGCTTGACGGCCTCATTGCCGAGGGTATGACCTCGGAGCGCCCCGACACCACTGTGGCCGTCGTGTGTGGCGCCGTCGTCAAGGCGCACATTGCCTACGAGGGTTGCCTCGCCAAGTACAAGTCGGTCCTCGAGCGCGGCCAGATCCCGCCCAAGGACACATTGCAGACATTCTTCAAGACTGAATTCATCTACGACAATGTCCGCTACTCGTTTGCCATGGCCAAGTCGGCGCCGCTCCAGTTTACGCTCTACCTCAATGGTGGTCGCATCTTCGTCGGCTGCCGCTCGCTCTCTGACGGCGGTCTCCTCATCTCCCTCGAGGGTGCTTCGCACACGGTCTACTACCGCGAAGAGGTCGGCGCCATGGTCCTCTCCATCGACTCGAAGACGACCATGATCGAGGACGAGCGTGACCCCACGCAGCTCCGCTCGCCATCGCCAGGCAAGCTCGTCCGCTACCTCGTCGACTCGGGTGACCACATTGAGGCCGGCGAGGCCTACGCCGAGATTGAGGTCATGAAGATGATCATGCCCGTCACTGCTGGTGAGAGCGGCATCGTCCAGTTCATGAAGCAGCCCGGCCAGCAGCTTGCGCAGGGTGAGCTCCTTGGTATCCTCACTCTCGACGACCCGACCAAGGTCAAGTTTGCCAAGCCGTTCGAGGGTATCCTCCCCACATTTGAGCTCAAGAACGGTCGCTACGGCACCAAGCCGCACCAGCTCCTCCGCGAGCACCTCGAGGTCCTCTACGACAACCTTGCCGGCTACGACAACTCGGCCGCGGTTCTGCCGTCGCTCCGCGTCGTCCAAAAGACCCTGCGCGACCCCGACCTCCCCTTCTCCAACGCCCACGATGTCCTCTCGACGCTCTCGGGCCGTATCCCGCAAAAGCTCGAGGATGAGGTTCGCAGCTGTGTCGACAGCTGCCGCACCAAGAAGCTCGAGTTCCCCTCTAACAAGCTCAACAACATTATCCGCTCGTACCTCGACGAGAACGTCGACATCAAGGAGCGCCAGCAGGTCATCAATGCGATCCAGCCCCTCCAGACGCTCATTGACGCGTTTGCCAACGGCCTCAAGGTCCACGAGTGGCAGATTTACGCCGACCTCATCAACTACTTTTGCGAGATTGAGGAGCCCTTTGGCGACCAGGGCCGCACCCAGGAGGAGATTATTCTCAAGCTCCGTGACGACAACAAGGACCTCGACCAGGTCACCAAGCTTGTCTTGTCGCACGCCAAGGTTGCGTCCAAGACCAAGCTCGTCGAGGCCCTGCTCGACATTATCAAGGCCGAGTCGCCCAAGGCGTCCATAACCCCCGAGACTGGCATTGACAAGGCGCTTCACCGCATGTCCGAGCTCGAAGGCCGTGCGGCTTCCAAGGCCACGCTCAAGGCCAAGGAGGTGCTCATTGTCGGCTCGCTTCCTTCGTACGAGGAGCGCCTCGGCCAGCTCGAAAAGATTCTCAAGTCGTCTGTGACCACGAGCTACTATGGCGACTCGGGCAGCGGCCACCGCCTCCCGTCGTCGGACATGCTCAAGGAGGTCACCGACTCGCGCCACACCGTGTTCGACGTTCTCACGACCTTCTTCGAGTACCCCGACCCTTGGGTCGTCCTCGCTGCCCTCGAGGTCTACGTCCGCCGCGCGTACCGCGTCTACAACCTCATGCACCTCGACTACGAGCCTGCCGACGGCCCCGACGGCCAGAACATTGTCACCTGGCGCTTCAAGTTTGGCGGCCCCGGCCTCGAGTCGGCCACCCCGCGCGTCGACTCGTCGCGTGACATTCCCCGCTTGGCGTCTGTTTCCGACCTCAACTACCTTGTCCACTCCAAGCAGGAGCCCACTCGCTTTGGTCTCATCACGTCGTACTCTGACTTTGCCAAGCTCAAGAAGGGCCTCCCCGGTCTTCTTTCGCAGTTCCCGCAGCTCAACCACGCCGAGTTCCACGAGAGGTACGGCTCGGACGCGCGTAACCCCAACGTGCTCAACGTCGCCCTTCGTCTCTTCCAGGACGATGCCGACAAGATCCAGGACGCCGACCTGAACGCCCAGTTTGCCGAGCTCCTCAACCAGTACAAGGACCAGGTCAATGACGCCGGTATCCGCCGTGTGTCGTTTATGATCTGCCGCAAGGACCAGTATCCATCGTACGCCACCCTCCGTGCCCGCTCGGACGGCAACTGGCGCGAGGACGATGCGATCCGCAACATTGAGCCCGCACTTGCGTACCAGCTCGAACTTGGACGTCTGTCCAACTTTAAGGTGACGCCCCAAAAGTCTGGCAACCGCCAGATCCACGTCTACTACTCTGTCGGCCGCGAAAACTCGTCCGACGTGCGCTTCTTTGTCCGTGCGCTGCTTCGCCCGGGCCGCTTTGTCGGCACGATGAAGCAGACCGAGTACCTGATCTCGGAGACGGACCGCCTCGTTGGCGACGTTCTCGACACGCTCGAGATCGCCCAGCAGCAGTACCGCCAGGCCGACTGCAACCACATTTCGGTCAACTGCGTCTACTCGCTCAACGTGACGTTTGAGGATGTCCAGGAGGCCCTTGCGGGCTTTATCGAGCGCCACGGCAAGCGCCTCTGGCGCCTCCGCGTCACCCAGGCCGAGATCCGTGTGGTCATTGAGGACGACGAGGGCAATGTGACGCCCATCCGCGCGTTCATTGACAACGTGTCTGGCTTTGTTGTCAAGTACGAGGCGTACCAGGAGTTTACCAACGACAAGGGCAAGACCATTCTCAAGTCGATTGGCGACCAGGGCCAGTTCCACCTCCAGCCCGTCAACTTCCCGTACACGACCAAGGAGTCGCTCCAGCCCCGTCGCTACCAGGCGCACGTTGTCGGCACGACGTACGTGTACGACTTCCCCGACCTCTTCCGCCAGGCTGTCGACAAGGCGTGGCACCAGATTCAGCAGGTGCTGCCCAATGTCCGCATCCCGTCCGACCTGCTCGAGGCCGTCGAGCTCGTGCTTGACGAGAACGGAGAGCTCGTCGAGGTCAACCGCCCGCCCGGACTGAACTCGTGCGGTATGGTCGCGTGGGTCTTCACCATCAAGACGCCCGAGTACCCCAAGGGCCGCCGCGTCATTGTCATTTCCAACGACATTACGTACCAGATTGGTTCGTTTGGCCCGCTCGAGGACGAGTACTTTTACAAGGCGACCCAGTACGCCCGCAAGCACGGCCTCCCGCGCATCTACCTGTCGGCCAACTCGGGTGCGCGCATTGGTCTTGCCGACGAGGTCATGGCCCTCTTTGACGTTGCGTGGCGCGAGCCAGGCAAGCCCGAGAAGGGCTTTGACTACCTCTACCTCACACCCACGAGCCTCGAAAAGCTCAACGAGCTGGGCGAGGGCTCGGTCATCACCGAGGAGATGGAGACTTCCACCGGCGAGCGCCGCCACAAGATTGTCTCGATCATTGGTCTCAAGGACGGTCTTGGTGTCGAGTGTCTCCGCGGCTCGGGTCTCATTGCCGGTGAGACGTCGCGCGCGTACGACGACATTTTCACCATTTCCATGGTCACTGCCCGCTCGGTCGGTATCGGTGCCTACCTCGTCCGTCTCGGCCAGCGTGTTGTCCAGGTCGAGAGCCAGCCCATCATCCTCACTGGTGCCCAGGCCATCAACAAGGTGCTCGGCAAGGAGGTGTACACGTCCAACATCCAGCTCGGTGGCCCGCAGATCATGTACCGCAACGGTATCACGCATCTCACTGCCGGCTCGGACCTCGACGGTGCACTCCAGATTATCAACTACCTTGGCTTTATCCCGGCCAAGCGTGCGACTGCCATCCCCATCCTCCCCACGGGTGACAGCTGGGACCGTGACGTCGAGTGGAAGCCGACCAAGGCGCCTTACGACCCCCGCAACTTCCTCGCGGGTGTCACTGGCGAGGACGGTGTCTTCCAGACTGGTATCCTTGACAAGGGCTCGTTCTTTGAGACTATGGGTAAGTGAAACAACGTGTATTGGTAAACTCTTGGCTAACGCTGCAGGCGGCTGGGCGCAGACCATTGTCTCTGGCCGTGGCCGTATCAACGGTATCCCCGTCGCTGTCATTGCGGCCGAAACGCGCACAATTGAGCGCGTCGACCCGGCCGACCCGGCCAACGAAAACTCGACCGAGTCGCGCGTGTCGCTCGCCGGTACCGTCTGGTTCCCGGACAGCTCGCGCAAGACTGCCACAGCGATCGAGGACGCCAACCGCGAGGGCCTGCCGCTCATCCTCTTTGCCAACTTCCGTGGCTTCTCGGGCGGCATGTCGGACATGGCGCAGGCGATTCTCAAGGAGGGAGCCAAGATTGTCGACGGTCTGAGCAGCTACAAGCAGCCTGTCATCATCTACCTGGTCCCCAACGGCGAGCTGCGTGGTGGTGCGTGGGTCGTGCTCGACCCCTCGATCAACCCCGAGTACATGTCCATGTTTGTCGACAACGAGTCGCGCGGTGGTGTGCTCGAACCCGAGGGTATTGTCGAGGTCAAGTACCGCAAGCCGCGTATCCAGGCGACCATGACGCGTCTCGACTCCGAGTACGCCAAGCTCAAGGCGGCCGCCGAGGACCCCAAGGCGACGCCCGAGGAGAAGAAGGAGGCCGCGTCCAAGCTCGAGGTGCGCGAAAAGCACCTCGCGCCCGCCTTCCACTCGGTCGCCGTCGAGTTTGCCGACCTGCACGACCGCGCAGGTCGCATGAAGGCAAAGGCCGACTGCGTACCCTGCGACTGGGAAAACTCGCGCCGTGCCATCTACTGGTCGCTGCGCCGCAAGCTGTCCGAGGTGCGCGTCATGAAGAAGCTCGCCGCCGCCAACCCCACCCTCTCGTACCCGGACCGCAAGGCCCTGTACGCCCAGCTCGTCCCCGCCGAGCTCACGAGCGACACCGAGGTCGCAGGCTTCCTCGAAAAGTCGGGCGACCTCGTCGAGGACTTTGTCCAGCAGGTCCGCGACGACTACTGCTCGGACAATGTCGTGGCGTGGGCTTCCACAAACCAGCGCGGCGTCCTCGACGGCTTCCAGCGTATTCTCGACTCGCTCGCGCCAGAGGACCGTGCCGAGTTTATCGCACAGTTCCAGCAGCAGGCCTAAGCCTCGCCGCAGCGAGCGCAGTGGCGAGCCGCCAAGCAAGCCGGTAAGCAACCCGGCGACCCGGCGAGCCTCGGCGCAGCCAACCAGCTGCCGAGCTCTTCACCTCGAGAGCCGAAAAGAACCCCCTTTCCCCCCGCAGTGACTTCTCCCCCAAAGTTGCCCAGGACCCCACGCCGTGGCGCGACCCTGGGCGCGTGTGAATAGTGTAAGAAACCCGAGTGACCCTACTCGAAAGTGTGTCATATCCATAGATCTATACAGCGTGCGTGCACAGGCATGCATCAGCTTGCATCGGAAGCGTGTGGGTGTGGGTGCAGATTGACGGGTTGTGGTGCAGACAACAGCAAGAGACAGGGTCACAAACGCGCCATCAGACAGATTCTGTCATTGTGGGGCCAGCCCACGAAGTGGCTTAAACCATATGAAAAGCTCTGTGGAGTTACGCCACGGATGACACCCAACCCGCAAACGCAGTGTCTGTTCGATTCGTCGACAACAGACACTGTCGTGTATGGGCGCGTAGGTTGTGTCCAGTAACCTCGGGCCGCGGCTAACTGTGGAAATCAGGTTGAATCGTTTTGCCGTCTGTTGTTGCTGTTCATCTTCAACGGCAGTCGTCCAGTCGACCAACACGACCACAAGCACCAAAAATGCATTACCCCGCTGAGCGGGCGCCTACGCGTCCACAAGTACCCATCCACGCCTGCCCATCCGCACCGACATCTAGTCTCGCAATCAAGCAGTCGTCTCGTGCTCTCTCTTTCGCCTCCTTGCTTCGCAACCTCACCCCTCTCCATCCCTCCCCACCCCTTACCCTCCCCAGCCCATCGTTCACACTACCCTCACCCCACCCCTCCCTACCCCTCCCTACCCCTCCCCACCCCTCCCCACCCCTCCCCACCCCTCCCCACCCCTCCCCACCCCTCCTCACCCCTCCCCACCCCTCCCCCCACGCCCTCACCCCCCATCCACTCGTCACTCCTTTCCGGCGCTATCGGGATCGGGATACTCGCCCTCCGGGTCCATCCTCGACCGCAGGTGGTTCCAAGCCAGGGGCAGCTGCTCGCGGGGGATGGTGAACCCCTTCGTAAACGGCCCGAGGCGAGCGACGAATGCCTCATCGCGCTCGCTCGCCAGCGCTGGGTCCGGGAGGATTTCAATGCTCACGTCCCACTTTTTCGTGGTGCGGTTGTATTCGTTAAACTTGCGGATCTTGAACGCAAAGCCTGACCGTCAGCACAAACAACGGGCCAGACACTCTAGTGTTGTACACGGGGCTAGTAGACCCGCTTTGCCGAGCACTCACTCTTGTCGCCGACGGTCTGGATGCAGTTGTACGACGTCTCCTTGCCGCTCTTGCCCCTCCGGACCGAGACGTGCAGGACGCCCAGGTTGGTGAGGTCCTCGTAGAGCTTGAGGGACTCGTGGTCAATCTCGTCTGCGTCCTTGGTATGCGCGGCGCCGGGCGCAACGCTGGATCCGCGCGCCTGCTGTTCCTGCAGTCGGCGGGAGTGTGCGACCTCGGCGTTGTATTCGCGCTGTAGCTGCTCCACTGGAAAAAAAGAGTAAGCCGATGGACCCCCCTACTACTTCGCACTTACTCTGATCCTCGCGCGTCTGGAGCGTCTTGCGCAACTTGTGTACCTCCTGCCGCAGCTCCTTGTCGCTCTTGCCGTCGAGGCGCGTGTCGAGCTGCGCGGGCGCGACGGCCGCATCTGCGCGCTCCGTCGCCTTGTCCAGCGCCGCCTGCGTGCTCGACAGCGCCTGCTCGAGGTCGGCGATGCGCGCCGTCTTCTTCTCATCTAACGCCGTGAGGTTTTCAATCACACTCGTCTGCGCTGCCGTGTCAGTTCTTGCAATCGAGCGGGCACCTCACCTTGGGAGACAGCGGCCGCCTGCTCTTTGAACTTTGCAAGCAGGCCCTCGGGCTCGCTATGCCGCAGCCGCGAGAGCTCGTCAAACTGCTTGGCAAAGGCGTCGCGCTCGCGGCGCATCCGGTCGCGCTCCGCCGTCATCTGTTGTCAGCTCGCGGACATGCAGGGGTACTAACCTGTGCCAGCTGCTTCTCGACGTCGACATCCGCCGTTGGCCGTGGTGGCTCGTCCACAGCCATCTCTGCCGGCTGCGCCTTTAATCCCTTCGCAGGACGTCCGGGCTTCTTCTTCACAGGCTCAACCACTGGTTCGACCCCTATGCCTGTAGTGTGAGCTACCACGCAGGACAACAGCTCACTGTCAAAGTCGTCCTCGATCGCGTCGACATTCTTGGCCTTCTTCGGAGGCGCATTCTCCTTTCCGCGCTTGGCTCCCTTGGGAGGCATGATAGTGAGGGGTTGTCGCTGAAGGCCTCTTCTTGATACGGGGGGATGGATGGATTGATGTTGGTGTGTGGAGCGAGGGAGATGGAAACTAAGCGGCGGAGCGATGTCGAGTGGCCAAAGTCGCGTGTGCTTTGTTTACAACTCAAGTGGATGACGGAACCAAATTCCTCGCCACACACCGACGGTGTCCGATTGGCGACCACCCCTAGCCTTACCCCACGGGGATCTACGTCAGCTCCAAAATGACCATTGCAGCAGCATGCAGCAACTGAGTTCATCTTGGACAACACTTCGCCACCGTCCTCGTCGCGTTCACTCCATCGTCAACATGGAACCACCACCCGCCCCCACCGCAGCCAGTTCATCAAGCACCGTCCCCGACTCGGCCCGCACTACCTCCAGCGCCATTACCGGCAACCCTACGAGCGCTGCTCCGGGGTTCAAGTCGGCTTCCTCCGTTCTCCGCACTACCCATGCACCGTCCCTCGCGTCCAACCGCAATGCATCGGGAGGTCTCCCACCGATCCCCAAGACTTCAACCGAGGCGGGACCCTCGAATGCTGCGGCGCCGGTGAAGCCCGTAAACAGGCCTGCGGCAAGCAAGAATGCGATCGTGTACAGTGTCTTACAGGTGTGTTGGCATGGATTGAGTGCCTGCTGGACACTGGCGTGGTTGAGAAAGTATCGCATTTTCCACGAGATCCTCCACTCCTCGTCCTCGTCCTCGTCTTCCTCCTTCTCCTCCTCGTCCTCCTCGTCCTCCTCGTCCCGTTTGTCGTCGTCGTGTTCGTCCTTCCTGGGCTTGTCGGCGACGAATGTGACTAGATGTTTCTAGCCATACAGTGTAGACGTCCACCCCTTCCCCGACACCCTTGACAGCACACTTACATCAGCGCCGGAATCCGCTCCTCCCGATGATACGAAACGTCGGTCTCGAGATTGGCGACATTGTGTGCGACTACCAGGTCGGGGCGCACAACGGTGTGCTGTTCTTGAGGTGGGTCGAGCTACCTGCGTAGCACTGACAGACAGCCTCAAGTATCACCGTCTGCACCCAGAGTACATCTTTACGCGGATAGAGAAGATGAAGAATGCGTATAGTTTGCGGATACTCCTGATCCTGTGTGATATCGTGAGTTGTTCAGAGACGTCCCAACTCACACTCAGACGGAACACCAACAATCGCTGCGCGAGCTGTCCAAACACGCCATCATCAACGACTTTACCATTCTCGTTGCCTTCTCGTGGGTTTCTCATCCTACAAACTACCGTTAACGCATGCAGTAACGAGGAAGCAGCGCAGTACCTCACGACACTCAAGGCGTACGAGCACAAGTCTGCCGACACGCTCAAGGAAAAAGTGCACCAGAGCTACCACGCGCAGCTCGAGCACGTCCTCACCAGCGGGCGCAAGGTGAACAAGTCCAATGTCGAAGCGCTGGCCGCTCAGTTTGGAGTGAGATTTCGTCCGTGTTTGCGCACCACTGACGCACAGTCCTTTGGCAACATGGCCCAGCAGTCCAACCACGCCCTCGGCGCCGTCAAGGGTCTAGGCAAAGTCAAGATTGTATCGCTGCTGGATGCGTTCAACAAGCCCTTTATTGCTGGTGGTCGTCTCAATGCGTCCCAACCGTTTGCGCTCGAGGGTGCGTCGGGAGGTTCTGCACAGAATACGACCCAGAACGCTGCTCGTCCCACGCGTCCTACAGAATCCGCGACTCCCCGTGACGCAGACAGTAATGTACGGAGCGGGGCCCAGGCCGACGCGCCAGATGAGATGCCCGAAGCAACCACGTCGACACGGGCAGGACGCAACACGCCACCCAGCCCCGACTGGCCATCAGACGAGGACGAGCAGGACGAGCAAGAACCTGAAGAAGAGCCACCCGAAGCCGAGCAGTCGGCGATGGAACCGCCCGAACGTGAAGAGCTGGTGACGATACGCCAACGAGAGCGCGTCCCCTCCCCACCCGAACGACCCCGCCTCCCCACGCCACCACAAGAGCAAAGGCGGCTCTCAACACCGCCAACACCACGTGCGACACGTAGCGGCGGGCCCTCCCGCTCCCCTAGCGTCGGGGAGGACGACGACCGGCATGCGAGCGACAAAGCGTGGGCTGACCCGCTGGCGGACGATGATAGCGACAGTGAGAGCGGGGACGAGCGCCCGGCGAAACGCGCCCGTGTGTAGTTGTGTGTGTATGTCACTTCGGATTCTGTTGTCACCTCGGATGCCGTTGTCACCTCGGATGCTGTTGTCACCTCGGATGTTGTCAACTCGGAAGCGTTGTGTGTGCACGTACGAATGGGCGTGCGCCCATGCACCTGTTGTCTAACAATTGAATACCCTCTGCGGTGACAGTTCATGATCCCAATGAACAGATGGCACACAATAAACTTTACAGATGCAGCGAAAGGCAGAAGCAGGTGCACGGAAGGTGCCGCTCACATCTTCCCTCACAACACTGGCCAACGTTGGCATGGGGGCATTGCCCAGTATGATCCGCATTTGCCCATGCACGAGGTTCGCCGTAGCCTGTACGCCTTTGGAAGTACGATATTTACGAAAGTATTCACAAAACGTACCCATCGACTGTTCCAAAGCGCCCAGTTACACCTCTTTGACAGTCTACTGACGGCGACTCGACGTTGAAAGGGGGGCGGTTGGGGCAGACTAGAACCACCGCCCGTCTCGCTCACCCAGCCCCGCCCAGCCCCTCCCAGTACAACCCAGTACAACCCAGTACAACGCAAGACCACGACAGACCACAGACCACAGACGCCAGAACAATACCCCGCAATGTCCAACCCGTCATCCACGCACGCGCACACGCACGATCGTCCCCGCAACCACGGCCACACAGGCCCACAGTAACTCGTGAACCCATAACCGACAACATGGTCAGTGCACCCGCAACGGTCCCCGGCTCAACGTACTGTAGACGCCACAATATTCGGTTCACGCCACGTCCACCACTGCCACACGCCACACGCCATCGCCGGAATTGGGGCACACGAGGCGCTTCCTGCCACCAGCGGTTATTCGTGGCCGTCGGAACGAGCAATGCTGACCGATAATCGAGGCGGGGTCGATACTTGCCAAAAGAATTGGGGGTGTAATATTCGCAAATCCTGTACGCGCCGAAGCAGGCGAGGAGGCTAGGAACCTCGAGGTCCTGGAAAGCTTTAACCGCCAGATGCCACTGGAGGGCTCGCGTCGGTCTTTCTGGCGGTATATACGGGCCATGAGGGGCGTGCCCACCCTCCATCTGGGCGTCGAGTGGTTGCGAGGTGGGCTGATCATGTTGAGGAGCAATTGGGCTTGGCTTGATGACTTGCCATGGGAAGAATTTTCTTTTCCTTTCTACAGTCCCAAGACCCAACGATAAACGCTACTGTACTCTGCAGTGCTGTTGAGGACATCCGAGGTCACCGAGAAGACCAGGGGGCGTCAGTAGAAGGCATTGTTCATCTGTCACCGCACACAAGTGCACAGACCTATCCTCTGGACGTATCCGATTCCCGTCTTCCGTCCCTCTGATCCGTCGGTGATACTCGGACACACAGAGTGACAAGTTGCAAACAACCGGGCAACCACCTTGTTCGTCTCCGAACTCCATAAACTCCATAAACATGATAAACGCCAGAACAGCCCGTATACAAGGCAAAGACTCCCTCAGCACTGACAACTTCTGTTCACCCCCCAAATTCGTACTCCCACGCACGAGCCAGGGGTCCGTGTCATGGAAATGCCAACAACGCCTCAATCGCCTCGCGATACCTTGGAATGCCTCACGACGCCCTGCAGGAGACGTAGACTAAATTCAAGGACGAGCCTCGTACTGGCCGCCAGTGCCCCTCTGTCCGGCGGGGGGCAGGTCGCCGAACCCCGTGCCCGCTTGCCAGGGAAGAACATGAGCATGGTCGGATCTGAGCAAGAACGGACCGGCTCTGATGTGGATTAAGGTTTGGGCCGGGGCAGCAACCGGAGATGATGGTAGTTTAGAGTTTGGGTAGGTCTGAGCGCGAGGGTCTGCGAGGGGGTCTGAGAGGGGGTCTGCGAGGTGTTTATGGGCTGGGGCCGTTTTTTTTCAAGTCGAGAAGTTTACAACTGCTGGGCATGAGCAGCTGGAATCGCGCCTCCCATCCGAGCCTAACAGCGTGGTACAGTACGTAGACTGGTTCGGTTTGCCATTGATATCACTATACTGCCCGTTAGACTCCCATATAGCCCGCTCCAGCCCATGGTCCCAAACTCACCTGACACGAGCTCCATAAAGCTAGGCATGGGGCACAGAAAGCCATCCCCCGTTTCTGTTACGTTATTAAAACCAAAACCCATGTTCAAGAGTGCGCTGGAATTGTTGTAACAGGCGTAACTGGTAGGCGGCGGACAATGACGAAGGGCGCTCGCAAACAAGACGTTCCTTAATTTTCCACAGCACGTCTCTCCTAATTTTCTTCTCCGCTTGATCCAAAAATCCCGCTGCACAGACACCAGCGTGGCTGGTAATTTTTCCACGTCATGACTCATCCGGCGGCTGCTCTGGAATCTGGTCCAAGCTCAAATCTGGGGCCCGTGACGCGACGCGTCGTGCCGGGGCGCGTCACATGAACGCGTCCAGCACAAAGCCGTGAAACCCATGACTTTTGCTGTACAGTGACCAGTGGCCCACAGACAAGGTGCGAATAATTCCTGGCTGGCCACAGGGTGCTTGACCGAAATCCTGGGATAAGACAGAATGTCCCATGGTATGGGCGTGGAACTGCACTGGCAACTTTTCCGACAATCACTGTGCAGAACTTAAACGTATGGGGGTGATTGGGGGCAGTGCACGATAAGTCGCAGGGATGCCGAGGCATGCAGATGTTGAGCTTCTGCAAAGGGTGCAACTGCGCCACTTCTCGTTCCAGTTTGACACCCTCTTTGAACACCCTTCGTACCAAGATACGGCTGGAAATTGCCTAAACCTAAATCCGTCTCTCTGGTACCACTGGAGAGCCTATGATATCATTCACTTGTCACTGGAGAAAACAAGCGAGCGCACTGACCTCGAATCGCGGAAGGGCAGGCCCCAGCCTCCAATAATACCCCTCGGATCAGGAGAGCGTCGCCACGTCAGAGTATTCATCCCTAGCTCCGAAGCCACCTCGATTACCACGTCACATGACGGTACAAGATGGGGGGGGGGGGGGGGGGGGTGTGGGTCGTGGCTCGTGGCGCGTGGCGCGTTCCTGGGCCACTGCGTGGGAACATTATCGAAGCCATGTCTAGTTCTGGTAGTGATAGGCTCCCCAGTCCAGCGTCGAGGAAGCGTAAACAAAGCGGGGACGTAATGTGTAAGGCTAGAGCCACCAGCTGCAGTTAAGTGATACAAGGGCTTTCAAGGCGCCTAAAAGAGCTTGAGTGCATATCTGAGTGATGGCTAGAGATATATGGTTTTGGTATGGGAGTTGGAGATGGGGATCATGCGTAACAGCAAGGTGAAGGGTTGATCTTCAGAGACAATGTCGTCATGCCGCCTCAATTACTGCGTCTACTCAAGTTGCTCCTGCTTTGAAGTCTAGTAAAGCTGGTGCAACAGCTTGGGAGCGGCAAAAGACGCCAGAGAAGGATCTATGAACCAGCCATCCGGAGACGGAGCGCCAAAAGGCACGCACAGGGGAAAGAGGACCGAGCGGTGGCTCCTGCGGCTGTATCAGCCCTCAGCCCGCATCAGACGTGCAAGCGGAAACGAGGGACAAGCAAGTCATCACCCTCAGACCGGTCCCGCGGGCCGAGCAAGCCGGTCTCGGCGAACCGCGATTGCGCCGAGACCCAATGGATGGCGTCGTAGGCGTGCTTACAGTAGAGCCCGGGGGGAGGGGGGGCAAGGAACGGTCGCCGCAGTGCGAGTAAGCCTTCCTCGCACTACGAGGAAAATGGCCACGACAGAGGCGGCGTCAAGATGCGAGGGGGAATTACCGCAGGCTCGAGGCGAGGCTGCGGCGCGTCAGAGGTGCGTCAGAATGGCCGGGAGGCTCGGGAGGCTCGGGAAGGTCGGGATGGTCGAGAAGCAAGATACATAGCCGTCCGCGAGTCGGAAACACAGCCCCTTGCACGCGCACACCACGCTCCTTTCACACTACACTCGGAACTACCCGCGACGAGCACGCGCGACTCGACTCGGTGCTCCAGTCCACGCCGCGAGACCCAGTGACTCCTAGCAACCTCCAAGGCACGCTCGACCCGCAATTACGAACACCGCCTCGGCACGACGTGTTGCGCACGTCGCTATCTGCCCACACATTTTTTCCCCACGACCGCGACGTCCCCAGCGGTGCGAGGAGCCTCGGAGCATGCCGAACTCGTGTAGTTCAGCGCTCGTTCGCGACTTGGCGGCCGCACGACCACATTTGTGGGCTAGGCCGACTTGGCGTGATCTGCTGGATTCACAGCGTTCCTGATCCGCTGCGTGCATTGGCATTATTGCCCGTGCTCGAAGCTCTCGGACTTGGGACTTGCGCGCTCGCTCGTGCTCGTGATCGCGCTCGTCGTGATCGCCACGATTCGGTGACCGGGACCACCATACGAACACACACCACACACCGCCGCCACACGCCACACTGCCACACCCACCCTCGTCCGTGTGGCTGCCACCAACCACACCCACCCACACCAACCACCACACCCACACCATGGACGTCAAGCACACTGTCCCCACCCACACCGGGCGCTTAAGAGCTCTCGCACCCGCACTCGCCACTGCCCCGACCCAGTCCAAGTCCACGGCCAAGTCCGAGGCGTACAGCCGCAGTAATGCTCGCCCAGCAGCTGGCCCATGGCCCAGCTCGTCGCAGGCGCCGGCGGCAGGCCCCGGCGTCGTCAGCGCCGCATGGACCTAGCACACGGCGTGCAAAGCGTGCATCCCGCATCCCTGTACCATGGAAGGACGCCGCTGGAGACCGCGACGGGGGCAAGGAGCGTAAAGCCGGCGGCGATCATGGGGGATCTGCAGGGCCGCTAGATGGCCGCAGTGTACACGGCGCCCTTTCCTCAAGCAATGATAGCGTTTCTGTCCTGCGGATACCTGCGCCGCCCTCGGGGGACACGCCTGGCCGTGGTCTCGGTAGCGACTCCGCCGGCCTCGTTAGACGGCGACTTCAGCCTGCGTTTGGCGGTTCAGGAGCTGCCTGTCCTCGCGGACTGGGACGTTGGCCTCGCCCCCGCCATGAACATTGGGGCTACAACCCCGTCTCGTCGGCGCCCCTAGTTGGGGGCCTCTACGCGCCCGAGTCCACACCAGTAGCTGCACTGGATACACCAGTTCTGTCGGCATCCGTGCCATTTGTTCACAGCCCCGTGTCCGCTCCAGTGCTGCCAGTGTCCGCTGCAGACGCCACCGCTTCCCACTGTGCCATTGACGCGGCGGCGGCGGTGGCCAACCAGCTCGCACCCTTCCCCGGTCTGGTCCGTGGACAGTGGGTCGGACAAGTATCAAACTGTCTTGGAGAGAGCAGCTTGTCGACTTATAGGCAGAGTGGATCCACACCATCTTGCCCATCTCCCCCGTCCCCTTCCTTCTTTGCCCCTTCCTCTTCCTCTGCCCCATACCCATACCCATATCCACTCGTACTCGCGCCCTCGCACTCTACCTCTTCTACACCCCAAGTCTACTCTGCGTCTGCGTCCGCGTCTGCTCGGTCTGCGACGGTGTGGTCGGCCCACCTTGCCTCTACAAGCATTGCAACCAGCACCGCGCCCTTTCCCCGGACACCCAACTTGGACAACAGCAATCACTGCTCCAACACGGGCAATCCATCCCATCATTCCTCGTATAGTCTCTCGTCTTGCTCGTTTGCAGCGACACCAGCGACACCAGTCACACCCAACACCGAGCCCTCCCCACCGCCCTTCGTCACGGCCACCGCACCCTCGTGCCCGGCGCCGCCCGCTGCTCTTCCCCGACCGTGCACACGCACGCACACAGTCGCAGCCGCAACCCAAAGCACCCAACTCACCCAAGACGCCGACGCCATGCGCCTCCCGTCCCTCCCCAATCAGCTCTCGATGCGGTCCGAGACGCCGAGTCTGCCCCCGTTCAACCGCGATCTGTATACCCCGACCCAGGGTGGCGGTGGCTCCGGAGGCACGCACACGCCTCTCCCCGCCACGCCCAGCATGAACGCGATGAACATGAACAACGTCAACAACACCATCGCGACGCCCGGCACGCAGCGCGCTCCTGCGTCGTCGGCCAACATTGGGTTTCAGCAGACTCCAGTGCCTGGCCACACGCCGCTGCTCCCTCCCGCCACTGCACGCCGTATCGACACCCCAGCGCCGGCGCCACAGGCCGTGCCTGCGGCAGTGACCCCCACGGGGACGGCACAGCTCACGAGCGTCAGCGTCCCGTCGCAGGCAACCCAGTCGCAGGCAACCCAGTCGCAGTCGCAGACTCAGACTTGCCAGCAGCAGTACCAGTGCAAGCAGCCCGACGGCGCGACGCCGACCCAGACGCCCACGGGCAACATCCCCAACCAGGACATTGTCCCGTCGTCGCCCAGCAACGGTACCGGCCAAGACACGACGCCGCGCGCTTCGGCCTCGGCGTACGTCGACGATGCGCGCACCCCGACGCAGCAGCAGTACGATGCCTCGCTCGTACCCTCGCAGCAGCAGCAGCCCACGTTCCAGCCGTACCAGCCGACGGGCCTCGTTGCTCCGCGCCAGCCTGCCCAGTGAGTCCCGTTTCGGATCATGCTCCATGTCCTGTTTTCCTCTATCTCTCTCTGTCGTCGTCATATCGTGTTCCTGTCTCTGCCCCTTTCTCTGTCCTTGTCTCTGGGTTTGGCTTTCGGCTGGGCGGGCGGCGTCGACGGCGTCCCGCTTGGCGTGCATGATCGTGGTGGTCCTTGCGTGGGTGGTGGTGGCGCATGGTGGCGTGTGTGCCGTGTGTGGCGTTCCTGGGTGCTTCTGACCAAAAATGCCCATGCCACCCATGCCACCCGCACAATGGGAGAAATGGTGCTACCTTTGCCTGCCTGCCTTTGTTGCATTCCGCAAATCGCAGTGGGGTGGGGGTCATGCACTCTGACTCTCTTGTCGCCCGATCGGGAGATCGCGGTCGCATGATGCAGTGTCGTGCACAGACCCACCACCCCCCATCCACAACTGTGCCTTCCTTCCTTTGCTCTGCGTAATGCTTGCTCGCTTTGTTGGAAAACAACCAGGTTGGGGCGCAAGTCGGGTGTGGGAGACAATTGCATTTCGCATCTGGGCGCATGCGCGCATCGGGACGGAGCAGCGCACCGAGAGGGATTATCCCAAATCATTGTCCTTGGTTGTGCCAAATTGTCCTGTGCGCCCAGAGGACAATACTCCCCACCCATGTCCAATGTCCGCGTGATCATCATCCTATCGGGTGTGCACCTCGGGGCGCGTGTGAAAACGTGCGTGCGGCGCACACAATTAAATGCCGATGATGCCAGTGTGGGCGAGTGCTGTGTCAGCGTGTGCTGTGTGGTGAGGTGATACATGATGGCGACGACGACGTGTTTGTCAAGGGGCGCGTGTGGCAGGGGTGCCATTGAAGGAGGGAGGGAGGGACGAGGGCGATGCGAATAGCGAATGCTTTGGCTTCTGACGAGGGGGCGTGTCGGTGTTGTACGTGCGCCGTGTGCAGTGGTGCCAAGTGTGAGTGTGCTCACCTTTGCCTCTCCCTTTGGGGATGAGAAAAAAAAGGCGAGGCTGACGCACACGACGATCAGGTCCACTTGTGTGCTTCTTGCTGGGCTTCTTTCTCACCCTCCCCACCCCACCCCACCCTATCCACCCACACCCACAACGCTCACGGCGCCCACAGTACCCACGCCCACGGCGCCCAGCCCAACGCCCCGCCGGCCAGCACCTTTGACGAGGACATGAAGCCCAACCTCGAGCCGGAAGTGCGTCCCATTCGTCCTTCGCATCTCGCACCGTCTACTACGACTGGCGGATTCTGGCAACCTCGTGCCCACATAAACACATCCGCTCACCACACGTCGTTCCAGAGCAACAACCAGAGCAACACGTCGTCGTTCCAGAACAACACTTGGTCGTCGCTTGATCCTCCTTCGTCCAGCAACACATCCATCTTTCCCGCTCCGCTTCGTCTCAACTCGGCGCCCATGACCAACACGTCGCTCGCTACCAACAGCAACACGCAGCTTGATCACCACACACGCGCCTCGTCTGCAAACCACCTGCTCAGCCCTCCCCCTCCTCCCGCGATGGGCAACACGTCGGCGCCTTCGTCGGCGCTTCCCGCCACTCCTTCGGCGCCCACCTCGACCGCCTCGCTGGGCACCATGCCCGTCACCCCGGCTTCAGCCAACGCCAGCCTCCCACTCGCCGCACCGTTTGCCACCCCGCCCGACGACCACACGGGCGGCAGCATGACGCGCAACAGCAGCATGAGCAGCACCGCGAGCGGCAACAACAACGGGTACAACAACACCAACTTTGAGTCGGGTTACAACCAGTTTGGTAACAACATGGCCCTGCACACGACGCCGCCGCACGCCTCGTCGCAAGGCACGGCGTACCCGTTTTCTTCTTCGTCCTACGACGAGTCGGCATACACGACCCCGCACAGCCAGCAGCACCAGCCGCTGCCGTACAACACGCCCGTCACGCCCGTTTACGCCAGCCGTCGCCTGCAGTACTCGCCGCCGTCGCTTCCCGTGACCAGCCCGTGGACGTCGCCGACGTACCAGACTGGCGACTATAGCTACCGCGCCACCACGGCGTCGTCCTTGTCCACGAGCGTCGGCAACAGGCCCACGGAACCCGTCCTCCAGCCCGGCGAGGAGCCGGCCTCTCGCCCGCCCTACTCGTATGCGGCACTGATCGGCGAGGCACTTTTGCTGGCACCTGCGCCCCACCACCTCTACGTTAGCGAGATCTCGGAGTTTGTCAAGAACAAGTACCCTTGTGAGTTTGGTGTGTGGCGTGTGGCGTTTGCCACCCGCAAGTCCCCCCGAGCGTTTCATTCTCCCCCTTGCGTCGTGTGCCTTCTCCCAACTTCTACCCCTTCTACCCCCTTTTGCTTGCCCCTTGTCGCTCGTCTCTGGCCCTCTGGATGCTTGTGCACCCTTGCCGGTACCCTTGTTTGTTTGCTTCTCGACCTTGACAACCTTTGGGGATATACAACACGGCACTCTTTCACTTCACTAGGTGTCTGTGCGCCGGCACGCGCGGGCGCCACCCTCAAACCAACCTACCCAACCTATCCCCTTCCACTCCCCAAGTCCCACGTACCCATGTTTCCCAACCCACATGCATTGACCCTACCTTGACTCACCCCCACACCATGACTAACGCGCAGACTACCGCCAGAACCCGACCAAGATCTACAACGGGGTGCGTCACCAGACGTCCATGTGCAAGGGCTTTGTCAAGCTTCCGCGGCCGTTTGGCGACCAGTCTGGTGGCGCGCGCAAGTGGGCGATCCGCGAGGGGTGCCAGACCTGGTGGAACGGGGGCAAGTACCACCCGCCCAACTCGGCCAAGGCCAAGAAGAAGACTTCCATGCACAAGACCAAGTCGCGCAGCAAGCAGCTTGTGCTGGGCGCTGGCCGGCGCCGCCCCGGCGCCGACAGCGACGACGACGGGTACGGGTGCACGCCTGGCAGCGGGCCGTCGAGCGGCAAGCCGTGGGACGCGACCCGCACCCCGCACCCGTTCACAGGCATGGCCGAGCCGGGCCTCGTGGGCCAGACGAGCGGCATGGGCGGGATGACCTCGATTCGCACGCCGTCGCCGCCGACCCACCACCACCAGCACGCCTTTGCCCACCACTCGAACGCGCCCTACCTCCGCGCGCCGCACACGCCGCACACGCCCGCCCACCTGCTGCCCCCCTTCGGCGGCGGCTTCCTCCCCTCCCCCTCGCCGTACAACAGCTACGGCGGCGGTCTCGGCGGCGGCGGCAGCGCAGGCCCCAGCACGTACAACTACAACTACTCCCCCGCGGGTCCCAGCACCAACCCGGGCAACCACGTCTACAACACGCCCCACTACCAGCCCTACGGCGACGAGCAGTGGCGCAACCCGCCCCCGCCCCTCGGCCTCGGCATGAACACGGGCGCGGCGTTTGACAACCGCTCCCGCACCGCCTCGGGCAGCACCGACGACTCGCGCGCCCACATCGCCCCCGACCGCGACTACCGCATCGACACGGACATCAAGCACGACATTCCGTCCCCGCAGTCGTCGCCGCTTACCGAGCCCGACGAGTAGTCAGAGTCGCACAGTCGCGCCAGCGACTATGCCCGACGCCAAGAGCGACTCGCAGTCAGCTAGCCCCAGCTCCCAGCTCCAACTACCAGCTACTAGCCACTACTACCTGCCACTCGCCCGCGTCCACTCCCACCTTCCGTTCCAGTCCCAGCCCGAGCCCAACTCCAGCCCCAGCCCCAGTTCCCGTCCGTTCCGGCCTCCGCACATGACCCCTGCCCGAGCCCCATTCCGGTTTCCTTCCATAGCCTACCACCCTGCAAAATTGTGTCTTCAACCCGCCGCGCCACCACATCCACCCACACTCCACTCCACTCCACCCACTCCACTCCACCCACTCCACTCCACACCGTCTCTGGCAGGCCCCTACATCCCACCGTGGCCGGCGTCTCATCAACTCGTCAACTCTAGAAGCTCATTCTCCGACTCGGTACAGCCCTTAAGACCCCAGCTCGCACCAAGCCAAGCCAAGTCCACGCGCTCGCTCGTCTACCGTGCCGGCCGCCTGTACCGGTACGGTCGACCAGCTATAATGTTACGCTGCGACATTATACTATTCACGCTTGTATCCATGACATGCACTGGGTTCAGGGTTACGGAGACTTTCGCGGGTGCACGAGGACGTGAACGAGCACACAGCCACACTGGCACTAACCAACCACACAACCACTGACGCCGGTAGTGGCTCACGAGATTAACGCTGGCACACTACTCACCGCACGAGGACAGCCACGAGGCTGACAGCCACACGGGGGTCCAAACAGCCACATGCTAACACGAGGAGACTACCCAGCACACACCCAGCCACAGACACAACCACGTGCCCACCCCACACGCACGCACGGCCGCGCGGCCAAGCGCCAAGGCCGCCAGCGTGGCTCACAAGCTAGGAACAAAGTGGCATAGCTACAGCGATACGGGTGACGTGACGGTGACGGGTAACGGTGTGACGGGTACCGAATGGTGGGCGCAGGGCCGTGTCAGGTGGGATATGAAGGAGTGTACGTCCGGGAATGCTAGCAATGGACAAGCAAAGGAAACAGGAAACAAAGCAGAACAAGGCGTCAAGTGTCGGGGTCGGGCGTGTATGGGCGTGGGATGGGCCGGCAGACCAGGGCGTCTAGAATACGAGGTAGCAGATTTCGAGAACGGCTGCATGTGTTAGCACACTGTACGCAGTGACAGGATCGGCTGGGAGAATACGTGGTGAGAACGCCGGCAACACACGCCGACAAGATCAACAACGAATGATAACACACACGCTACCCCACACGCTACGCGCGCCACGCGCGCCACACCGCACGCCTCGGGTCCAGACTCACGGAATCCAAGCATCAGACCACACCAGAAGACAATGTTGCCGACGGTGCGGTTGCGCCGCACGATGCCAATCTTGCCGATTGCGATCAGGGGCAGTTGGAGCATCTGGTGTCAGCGAGGCTCGAGGTGTGTGCTCGTGGGTGACACCACACAAGAATGGTGTCGGCGGTGTGTACGCGTCGCGTGTTGTCTACGCGTCGCGTCTCTGTTGTCCGCGTTTCTCGTGTTGCGTGTCTCAATGTCGCGTCTCTCGTCCGGATCACATGCCCCTCCACAGACACATCCACGACCACGACCCGACGTCACCACCACCCTCGGTACCGCCCCCACACCCCACACCGCCCATACCAACTCACCTGCATGAGGAACAAGTACGGCCGAATCTTCTTGCTCACGACCGCCATGACGAGCTCGTGGCACAACGCCGAGAGCAAGAAAGTAAACAGCGTCGCCTTCCACTTGGAAAACCGCAGCCCGCTCCGGCTCGACGCGTACACGTGCCGCAGCAAAAAGGTGTGGACGGGCTTGTTCCACTTGCGCGCAAACTGGTCCCACGACGTGCTGTTCCACCAGTCTTGGTAGAATTCGCGGTCGGCAAAGTAGGACAGCTCGGCAAAGCCTGCGCATACGCATTCGAAGATGATGTAGAAGATGCTGTCGTTAGTGGGGGAGAGTTTTGGAGAGCGTATGGGGAAAGGGGGAGGGGACGAGTCGCAACAAGGCTGGACCTGTCGCCGACGCAAAGGCGGGCCGCAGACTGAACCCGCAGCTAGGACGTGGTCCCACGACCTCGCTCCCACAACCCCCGCCACTTACAGAAGGAAATTTGTCATCATCGGGAGGGCGAGCTGGATGAACGCGCGCGGGATCGAGTCGCCGGGTTTGGGCGTGTAGGGCATGATATAGTGCTCGGTGACCGTGTAGATGAGGGAAAAGGTGCCAAACGTCGCGAGGACCTTTTCGAGAACGTACAGGGGGCGCATGGTCTTTGTGCGCGGGTACTCGAGCTGGTAGACGAGGGTGGGGAAGAGCATGAATTCGATAAAGTGCTTGTACGTGACGTTTTCGGGCCATACGAGACCCCTGGCGCCGTTGCTCTTGAGCTCGTCCTCCATGGCGCCAATGTTGCGTGCGAGGAGGGCGATGCGCGGGTCCGAACTCCATGCGAGCGGCGGGAGGTCGCCGGGGGCATGGGGTGTGGTTGTGTGCGAGGGTTCCAGAGAGGTACCGAGTGGGAGGCCAGGTTGGGGCGCAGGCAACGCGTCGGTCGCGGGGTGCGACGAGACCTTGCGGTGGCGCAGCTGGCCCTCGCGCTCGGGGACAACCGCGTGCGCCGTCGTCGTCGCAATGGGCTCGTCTGCGGGGTCTTCGTCCTGTGTCGTGCCGTCATCGGACGTGATGGTGATCCGTGGCGTGGGCGGCGTCGAAGGTGCGCTGATTTCGGGCGCGTTGTCTTCCAGCTCCTGGAGCTTGGAATGGCGCTCGGCCGCTTCGGCCAACGCGCCCTCGAGGCCGCCAGGGAGCGTCGCAACGTACGCTTCCAACGTGCTCTTCTCGAGCTGGAGCCGCGCGTAGACCGTGGACAGCATGCCGTTGTGGGACATGTACGAGTGGATCTGGGTGTAAGTAGTGGGACAGTTAATGGCGGCGTCGCGACGGCCTCACCTTCATGAGACACGACAATGAGTCTGTGATAGGGGTTAGCAACTGTCACCACATCGCTGCAAACAACTCCTAACTCACGAAGCACGAGGAATCCGGCCTGCACCCAGTACCAGTTGCGCGCGTACCCCCACACAATTGCTGTGGCGAGGAAGAGCGCCTGGAAAGTGTGCTGGATAACGACGCCGGTCCAGTAGTAGCTAAAGTACCCGCGCTCAAGGCACTTGACAAAGGGCACGCAGAGCAGCATGCTCGAGACCATGATGAGGTCGGCGAGCGCGAGGACGACGCCGTCGCGGGTGATCAGGCGGCCGAACGTGGGCGACAGCAGCGTGCGGTTGTCGTCCCATGATTGCATGCAGGTGCGGATGAACATGAGTGCGAGGGCTGGAAGCGTGAGCCGGTGGCGAGGTACGTATCGGGGCGAAGGAGGTTGGGGACATCGTTGTTGTTGTTGTGACAGTTGGACGTGACGACATTGGTGAATCGAGCCGTTTGGCACGCATCAGCATCATTCGGGTCACTTGTTTACGCCGCCATACGCGTACTCTCCACACTCCACCGTGATGTCTGTCGCCTCACGTCTCCAACTCTGTGGACACTAGGACACTGCCTCTGTTCCACGCTCAAACCGCTCACGCCCATGCCGCTCACGCTCACGCGGCTCACACCACGCCGCTCGGTTCGCCACCGGCGCCCGGTGCCGGCCACCGCGCGCCACTGCCGCTCGCCCGGCCGCACTCACCAATCCAGAAGAGGGCAAAGAAGCCACGAAACTCGTCGCGCTGGCTGCGCTCGTTTTCGCGGTCAAAGCTCGAGAAGCGGGGTGTAAACTTGAGGAGCTGCTTGAGCTCGCCATGGGACGAGACGTAGGGGCGGACGCGGACGGTTCCCTGCGGCGTGGAGATGACGGCGACGTCGGGCTCGTCGCCGTAGAGCGATGCCGAGCCGGACGAGGATGTCGAGCCGTTTCCGATGGTGCGCCGGATGGCATTGAGGGCGGGGAAGGACGCGGTCGCTGTCGAGGTCGTGGTGGAGGTCGCCGTCGAGGTGGTCGTGACGGTCGTGGTGGTCATGGTGATGACATCCGAGTCGGTCTGCGTGCCGTCACTGTGCGACACGGAGGCGTGCGAGGAGGGAGAGTGGGGAGAGTGGGGAGAATGCGGACGTTTGGGGAGGGGAGGCGGAGAAGGCGATGAACGTTTGGAAGTGGCGAGCGCGAGGTCGGTGTCGGGGTCCGAAGAGGTTGAGGTGGCACTTGAACTGTGGCGAGTGAGCAAACAATCGAGGAGTGTCGGGGGCAGACGTACATGGCAGCCATGATAAAGGCGAGGGCAGGGCCTGCCTGCGGAACGGAGAATGGGGTGAGCGAGTGTGGGTGGGTAGGATAAGAAGACGAGGAGAGGACAAGAAGAAATGGGAAATGGCCAAATGGCCAAACAAACGTGGTGGTGTAGACTGCGTCGTCGACGAGGCTGACGTCTACACTACACTACACTATTGCATCCTACTGTAGTATCAAACCCGGACGTGGGTGGAGGTGCCTTGGATGCCTTGTGCGTGCCGCCTCTGACGTGCCTGTCTGGGCACATGCGCAGTCGCTCGCCCTATCTCCCTCACCCAGCTCGTGCCTCGGCGCCCGGCGTCAAACCTCCGCATGACTTGCGGCTCCGATCCCGTGACCGATCTGCACCATCCACTCCACCACCAGCAACCGTCCACCGGCGTCATCAAGCCCCACCTCGGCCCCCTCTGCACCACCACCTGCACAGCTTCGTCATCGCCCCGGCGTCACTCGAGCCACCTGCAGTGCACGTAGCGCCACCGGCCCGAGATCCTCATCCTCCCCCTCGCCCTCAGCTAGCCTTACGGCCCCGGCTCCCGATCTCGGCCGCCCAGTCTGGCCCAGCGAGCGTCTCGGCCTTTCCGTACCCGTGTCTTCGTATCCTCGGTCTCGGAACGACAACTCCAGTCCACAACTCCGGGCCACTCGAAAACACCACCTCCTCGTACACCCCCTTCGCCTCTCCCACCGCGCCCCTTACATCCCGATGCCCAAAACATACCTCCTCAGCCGCACCCTCGACCCCCTCCTGGGCGTCTTCACGGGCTTCCTCGCATACTACCTGCACGAGACGAACCCGCGCACCGCGCCGCCGCCGGGACATACCCTCCGCGACCTGCTCGGGTGGCAGTGGGGCGAGGCGGCCAAGCTGCGCGAGGAGCGCGCGGCGGCGGCCGAGATCGGGGACGCGGCTGAGATTGCGGCCGTGCAGCAGGAGATTGACGCCGCGGCGGCGGCTGCGGTGCTTGCGGCGGGGGTAAAGGAGGAGGTTGCGGTTGATAAGGGGGTGTAATGGGGCAGGGGAGGAGCGGGGGAATGGGGGGTAGCGGGAAGGAGACTGGAGTGAGGCAGTGGCGAGTGGGGGGGAGACAGTGATCAGGACAGGTTGCGCTCGCCATGCAGCTGCCTGCACGAGAGTGGGGCGGAGGAGTCTGGAGAGTTGGAGAGCATGCGACAAACGATGTGAGTGTCACTATTGGTTCTGTTGAAAGCTGCTGACAGCAGGCGATGGACACGGCGGCCAGCAGTGAGTCGGTCATGCGCCTAGGTCGCAGTACTCGATTCCTCTCGCTCGCGACTGCGGCGTGCAACGCCTGACGCGGCGGGCTGGCATCCTCTGCGACACCGTGAACGAGTCGTGTCTGCCGAGGGCTGGGTTGCGGGTAGACGCTTGCTGTGCACCATGCCCCCCGCAAGTCTCCCCAACGGCTGTGCGTGGCATTTTTGCCTTCTCACTCGGAACCACGGGGGTCCACTTGAACAACTGCCATCTGCGCCCAGCGAGATGTGACTGCGGTTGAAGCGGCTGGAACTAGCAGTAGGCTGGACTGGAGTGAACGAGGTCTGGCCAAGTTGCCGCGCCCCAACACACGCAAGTACGCCCGTCACATATGGGCGCCGCAGCCGGTGTCCTGGCGGCGTTGGTCGTGCTCGCTGCTACCTGCACCGCGGAACGCCCTCTTGCAGCTCTGGTGTGGGAGATATGGCCAATGGATGCGCCTGTTCTCGGGCCGTGGGGAAGCTATGGACTCTCCCTGTCTGGCCGTGGGCGGCGATGGCGACTGTGAGAGACGGCATTGGCACGACTAAACGACGGTCTTGCTACGACTCTGGCCCGGTCTGCTGCGCGGCACTGGTGCCACTACACGTCGGTTGAGCTCTGTCCTTCACCTCTCTGCTTTCTATCCTTCACCCCCGCGCTCTGGCTACACACCCGCACCCACACGCCCGCACCCACGGCTAACAACAGAATGCATCGGCCCCGGTCTACTTCTTGACACGCACGCCGTTCTGCACACGCGGGCCCCATCTGTACAATACCAATAGATGAAGCAGGTGGTAACGGTTGGAGGTGACAAATGGTGGCGGGGGACGATCATGGGAGGGCGCGAGAGTGTGCGTTGGAGAGAGAGTGTGTGCGTTGGAGAGAGAGAGTGGGCGTTGAAGAGAGAGAGTGGGGTTGGAGAGAGAGAGTGGACGTTGGGAGAATATGCGTCAGCTCGATACCTGGCATACGGGGCAAGCGCGTGAGAGATTGCGGTACCAATCCCCGTTCACCCAATGTATAGCCGCAAACCGCACGATGCCGTCGTGGGCTCTGCTACGCCGTGGCTGGCTACAGAGCCGGGAACGTCACAAGTCGGCCCTGATGGCCTGATGGCGCCACCCCGCATAGGACGCGGTTCACAATGCAACACACTCGGGGTGCCGAGCAAGAATAGCCGGACGCTCTCGCAGCGTTCTACACCTCCCAGTCTCCGTCTGGCAAGCAAGCCCACGCCCGTCTTCTTCGCGCCCTACCAGGCAAGAGATGGACAGGCAAAGATCGGGCACCGAGCCCTGATGCCTGATACGCCAGCCCCAGAGCGTCCCCTATCGGCTCTCCAACTCGGACTCGACTCTCCCAACCCTGCAGCTAGCACCTGCACCTGCACCTGCACCTGAACGTGTACTCACCCACGGATCGTCTTGGGTCCCCGAGGCGGGCGGATGAATTCGCTCAGCGGCGAGCCCTGCGAGTACCGCGAGAATGCCCAGAGGATGTACCTGGGGTTAGTCGAGGCGGGACTGGAGGTTTCATGCGACTGGGGAGGGAGATGTGGGGGGAAAAAGGTGGTGGGGGCGCGGCCTGCCATTATGTGACGAGTAGGGCGTTGCAAGCGAGTGCCCACAAACAATTGCGGACGAGTAAACGCACAAACAAGAGCGCAACGGCGTCACTGCCCGGCACTCGAGACAACAGTCGGCCGCGCCAACGCGCACCGCGCTTCCATAGGGGCAACTCGGCACTGGGCCTGGGCACTAGGTACCTAATCACCAGTTGTCCCCGTCCCCGCTTGCTCTCGGCACAAAGGACAGCCCAACGCGGCCGAGCTCGCTCGCAGCTAGTCCAAGTAACCAAGGCATAACCAAATTGGACTGGATACCCGTTGCTCTCCTCCGGGCAAGCTGGCGTGATATCGCGTCGCGGTGTTTGCCTTGGCCTCAGCCTTGGCTTCAACCTCGACCTCTCATCTTCCCCCTCATCCGCGCGGCCTCAATCTCGTACTCCCCGCAATCTCCCCCTCATACCCCCGTCTGCCTCCCCACACTCCCATGTCTGCCTCCCCCACACGCCCTTGTCCCCTCACCCAGTCTCCTCCCCCACCCCTCAACTTGCCCCGTCCTCCCCCCTCCATCTCCCCTCCGCCGTTCCCCTCCGCAGTCCCCTCCACCGTCCCCCCCTAACATCCCCGTCCGTCCCCACCTTGCCCTCCTACGCCCCCCTCCCCCCGGTATCCAACTCACCGCCTATCCTTAACCCCCAACCCAGCCTCCTCGAGCGCGGCGCCCCCCTTGGTCCAGAGCGCATTCAGCTCGTCCCAGCTCGCAGCCTTGTCGGCGAGCTTCTTGTCGGCCCCGCGGCCGATCTTGGTCAGGAGGTCGGTGGGGGAGGGGGCTTCGGCTGGGTGTTAGTGGCCCTGTCTTGGTGTGTAGATGACGGCGGTGAGGAGTGAAGAGCGACGAGAGAGTGGTGAAGAGCGACGAGAGAGTGGTGAAGAGCGACAAGGGAGGAGTTGGGGTAGGGTTGAGGCC